>SDVV010000523.1:0-31117 GCA_016164225.1 Gammarus roeselii | reverse complement strand
CCCAGATACTTAAAACACTGAACTTCCTCCAAGAGCTCACCATTTAGGGGGACACTAATTTTGCTCGCATCGACAGTCCTCAAGCATCTCATTACTTTTACCCACGTTCACTCGAAGCTTCCTCCTCTCACACACTCTACCAAACTCAGACACTAGCCTACATAGCTTCTCCTCCGAATCCGCAACCAGGGCCGTATCATCAGCAAATAGCAACTGGCTCAACTGCCAACTCCGCCCATTCGCTTCCAAGAGTTCCAAGCCACGACCCAGCATCATGAAAGTAACTATTGCTACACAGATACAAGAAACTAGGACAAGAAAACTAGACAAGGAAATCAATCAGAGGATCAACCAAACACTCACAACATTAGACACAATCCCGAACACCCTACCGTACATACAGATCACCCTAAATCACTACTTCACCCATACTACCATTCAATCTGGAGCGCTCCTTATACAGCCATCAATTCAAACTGGTAGGTACATTCGCAATGATCCAATAGACTGACATCCCCGGTAGAGCCAAACTGCAAAAGAATAATCACAGGAAATTAAAATTACATGGTTTGGACTGACCACAGGCCTACCAGTACAAGGAACTGGGACCGGTAGATCCTCCAGGCACAACTAGTCCTCCATCCAGGCCGACCCAGCAGAAAAGCCAGCTGAACCCAACAGGCTAAGTCACAGGCAGGCTGGTACACAAGCTGAAATAGAGCAACTGCTACTATCATGGTGCACATGGACAGACAGAAATCACAGGGAAACAATGGTCAACCCCATTGTCTTCACTTACAACCATGAAGTTACAAGTGGGATTTTATATTATTAACAGGATCAAGTTGACTCAGCAACCCCCCCTTAATTTGCAAAAATTAACATTAGAAGAAGACTTAGGCTGAAAATATAATGGTAGACTCAAAAAGAGCAATACTGCTATAATTAATCCCAATCCATACATGTACATACGTATATATCTGAACAACTCGCCTACTCCCCGATCAAGCTCCAAAACAGGCTCCGGTACAAACATCAGGGCCAGCAAACAGCACTTGCTACAAGAAAGCAGCGTCAAAACCTCAACCGAGCAGCAGGGATGATCACACCAGGCAACTTACTGAGTGGGCTGGGGAGGCTTGTGTGTAATCTGTCTATTGGCATGCATGAATATTTTATGTGAAGAAACATCAAATTAAGGGAGAAAATGGGATACAAGAATTTTTTATTATAACCAAAACCAAATGATTTGCCAGGAAACAGATGCCACTTGAAACGTGGTTACCGACCGGATAAACAAGAGAATACAAATAAATTAAATCCGTATGAGTGTTGCAATTTTAAAAGAATCTAAGTAGTAAAAGCCACACTACTACAATGTTCTGCAAAATATTACGTCTGTGACAGGTGTTTTTGATGCTTGTCTTGTGCTGACGTCATACCCAACTGTCAAAATTTATTTTTTTCCCAATCTTGCCCCTGGAAACTAAGTTTTTCATCAATGATTGCAATCTAACTTTACTGGAAGTCATTTCTACACATCCTAAATGAGCGAATATTATGAAAAAACAATCTTCTTAATAATACAATAAAACAAATAGAAAATGTATTTGTCAATTCAATAGCAAACTTATGTTATCTTGATATGTAAAATATGTTGAAAAATATCGTTCCTGGGCACTAAACATTAGTCAACACTTAGGCCTAGACTTGTCACCATGTGTTATAAACATCAGGTCATCATAAAATTAGTTATGCATTTTGAAATTAGCTGTGGTGTCATTATTGTGGGTCATTTACTTCCAGATGTCATTATATATGTGAAGAAATGCATTTAATTAATTTTCATTGAAGAAAAAGAAAGATATTCATCAACCAAATAGGTGTGGGGAATCACCCTCAATCGTTTTGTCACCTAAGGCTACTCTCGCAGTTATATATTTGTATATATCTACAAAATTTTACATTTCTTCCCAGAATCCTTCTTATGCAACGAATTACATCATAGTGTGAGTATCACCACAATTTTTGGCCCTAATCCAATGGGAACTCTAGCCGCAGCATCAAAGTTTGTGTAACGTCAATTTTTCCGAACCAAAATTATCAGGGACCTGAAAAACACACCTTCACTTTGGCGATTTTTCTTGAATTCTGTGCACGAATTGAATTTCTATAAGTAGCTGATACCTACTAACAAAGACCTGCTCTTTCAAACCCCGTAGTCAAACTGTGACATTTCCGACGTCTTGCCGTCCAAGAGGGGGTGCCGGAAGTCACCCCGTGTTGCCGACCGTGGGGAGTCTCAACCGTTGACGCTAAATGACCCAGAATAATGAAACCACAGCTAATTTTTAAATGCGTAACTAATTTTATAATGACCCAATGTTTATAACACATGGTGACAAGTCTAGGCCTAAATGTTAACGAATGTTTAGTGCCCAGGAACAATATTTTATCATATTTTCATATCAAGATAACAATATCTTCCCTAGCATGACTTGTATTCATGTCCATGCAATAAGTTTGCTATAGAATTGACGTAATACATATTTTACTTGTTATATCCAATTATTGAAAAATATTGTTTTCTATAATATTTGGTCATTTACTGATACTTTGGGGTCATAAAAAGTTAAGGATGTGGAAAAATGACTTCCAGTTAAGTGACAATGCAATTATTGAAGAAAAACTTCATTTCCCGCGGCAAAATCGGGAAAAAAATCCTTTGACAGTCTGGTATGACAGCAGCAAAAAACAAGCAGCTAAAACACCTGTCACAGACGTAATATTTTAGTCAACATTTTATTTTAAGCAACTGATATATACTAATATAGGCATGCTCTTTCAATTGGTACTCTCAAACTTTCAATTTACGTTTCAATTATTGATACATGGGGGGGGTGGGGAATCAACCCCGATTTGGGGACACTGAATCAACCCGATGGTCATAATAGTAGCTATACACACAGTAGATACAAAGTTTCTTGGCCGCATCAACCCGGTTGACGCTACATGTTTGATGAGCCTGGATTTGTTTTCTGTTGAGGGTCTGCTTTTGAGGTTAGATCAGATAGGATTCTGGATAATTTTGGCAGCTTTGTTGTGCCATGGCTTTTGTGCCTCCTGTCCTGCCAGCATGTTGAGCTGTTCTGAGGCCACCAAAGTGAGTAGCCAAGGTTAGCATGTATCATGAAAAAAGTGACTGCATAGTTTTATTTTTCAGATATTTCAGTCAATTGGTAACTGATTTTCTAGAATTTTGAAACTAGCCAGCCTTATGATGGAGGCTGCTGAACCAGTTGCTGCCAATGGTAATGGTAAGTTGGAAACTACTCATGTATATGTAGATATCCTGCCATTTGCCCCTAATTAGTGGGGTGGCTAAGTTAGGCTGACACAGGTTTGAAGAACCCAATGTTAGCTTGTGCTGTGTGTCAGAACTCATCTTTGAAAGCAAGCTTAGATTAGATCATTACATATGTTACATCAGATCCAGCTCAGAAAGTGTTGCAGTTGTTAACAAAACTTTATTAATCAGAATTTATTCTACTGGATTTTGTCAGTATTTTCTGAAAAGAAGAAGAGCATTTGGGTGACAGCTTTGTTTACACTTGAGTGCACTGATTCCGTACTTCCCAATCTGGCCTCACTTATGATAGCTAATCGCTAATCAATGGCAAAAAATTGTTTGACTATTGAGCTACATCTCATCTTTGCAGCCCCCCACAGCCCCAACCAACAGCCCTGCCAACAGGACATGCAGGCATGGGAAGCAGGTACAACTCAGTGCGCCAGCAATAAAAAAGAACAGCACGGCATGAGCACTGCAGCAGGACGCTGGTCGGAATGCGCTCAATAGGTCTAAAGAAAACAGAACAATGAAGACAGTCAACAACTGCACACAACTGTCAGCAACACAAACAAAGCCACAAGATCACATCAAATTTGGTGTAGCAAAACTCATACAACACTGCCCCCAATTCCTTCGTGAAGGCCCTTTTGAAGCCACAAAGTGAATTACACTGCACCATATCAGCGGGCAGAAGGTTCCAAATCTGCACACAACGAAAATAAAAGAATCTGCATTTATAGTCCGTCTGACGTGGAGGAACCACCAGCTTAAAAGAATGCCCATGTGTGCCAACATCCAGAGCTCTCACAAACAGAGCAGACAAACCTGAATCAACTGAACAATGAAAAATCTTCCAACACAACGCAACAACCTCCCCCTCACAGAAAGCAACTGCATCGCTTTGAGCCGCTCACCTTGGTCCTCTCCACCCAGCCCATCTATCTCCCTGGTCCACCTCTGCACAGACTCCAACTATCTCAGATCCCCAAATATCCCACATTCCACACACATGAGCAGTAGTCCAAGATGGGTCTTACATGAGTAATGAACAAAGAGATCATGAAAACAGAACTCCTATTGACAGTAGAGCGGAGCAGACTGGTCCCCAGAGTGGGAGCCTTTCTTGCAACACTCCTCACGTGGAGATGAAACTGCAGTCTTGAGTCAACAAGCAATCCCAAGTCCCTGAAGGAATCAACAAGCTCAAGTACCACACCATTCAAATTATAAGCAATTCTGTCATCAATCTGCTCCAATTCAAGACTGCCCCTGTAGAAACTCATAAAGACACACTTGTCAATGTTCAACAAGAGATTCCATAACAATGACACAGACTGCACCCAATTCAGATCCCTCTGCAAGGAAGACACACCCAGGCAAACTGCTAGTACATCGTGATTGAAGCTCAAATAAAGTTTGATAATATCAGCAAAGGCCTTCCACTCACAAGCCACACTTGCTGCAACATGATTGACATATAGCAGAAACATGAGCAGACCCAGCACAGAACCTTGGGGCACACCATTTGTCACCTCCTGGAAGTCACTGACAACTCTCCCCCCACAGAAACACATTTTTGCCTCTTCAGATAATTACAAATCCAATCCAACAGTCCACCCAGAAAACCCACACATCTCAGTTTGTCCAACAAAACCGAGGGACTGACAACATCCAACACTTAGGAGAAGGAGAAATCCAGAAAGACCACATCAACAACCATTCTTTCATCTACCCAATCAGCAACCTTGCCATAAGTAAGCAAAAGTTGGTCTTCAGTGCTCCTTCCCACCCTGAAACCAAATTTACCCTCGGACAAGATGCCAGAATCTTCCAGAAGATACACCACCTGGGACACAACCCGCTCCAGCACCTTACAGCAAACAGAAGTAAGACTCACCGGTTGGTAATTGAGAGGGCTGCTTCTTGAATCAGACTTGAATATAGGAACAACAGGAGATTCCTTCCAGGCCTCTGGTAAAACTCCCAGGCCTAATGATTTTTGCAAAAATCAGAGACAAGGGCAATGACAGCTGCCAAGAACTTGACTTCAAAACACCAGGGTGAATGCAATCAGGTCCAGGGGCAGAAGATGAGTCTAAACCACCCAGAACCTGGGAAACTATCTAGTCACACAAATCCCACTAAATTTTCCAGGAAAAAAAATTATGTGGACAAAGGCTGGCTGGATCAGCATCCACAAGAAGACAAAAAAAGTCTACAAACAGCTGACTCATGTCTCTCTGACAAGCAACAACCTCACAAGATCAAAGCTTCAGAGGACCAACAGTAGGATAGCCCTTCTTTCTTACTCTGATATAGGAGTGAAACATCTTGATGGTAACAGAGAAGTTGTCTGCTAATTTCTGCTCTTACAGACACTGGCTGTAGCATGAAAAATTTCTGTACTCTAAATTAAGCCCACTAAATCTCTGCAAGAACGCCAACACCTCCCCATGCTGCCTACCACGCTCCCCCCTCAAAAGCTTGTACTGCACCCAAGCCCTAGATCTAGCTACAGCCAGTTATTTGATTGTAGCTATGTAGCTAGCTGTAATTATATGAATAGTTAGATGGAAACTTTGATGGTCTTTTTTTACCTCACTGTGCTGGTACAGTATTTAGTTCTTCAGTCTGTAGTGTCTTGATAATCATGCCAATTGAGGCTTAGATGTTATGACTCCACTGTCCTCACTAGCTCACACTGGGTACTCTGTTATGACCTCCCAGTTTGCACTGGCTCACACAGTACATAGCTATATATAGCTACTTCCGACCCATTGCAACAAATTTAGCAATCTTAGCCATTTTGCAATATTGTCAGAAGCTTCATTTATAGGGTTACCCCCACCAAGAAACCTGGTGTAAACTACTACCCACAGATGGAATATTGCAACATGCAAGCTGCGCTCCACTCCTGGTGGCTTTCTGAAAATCTTGTGGCTAAAACATTTTTCCAATGTTAGCCAATGTCTTGAAGTAGAATGCAGTGAAGTTGGTTTGCAAAATGCTAGAACATGTAAATGAATATTTTAGAGAGAAAGAAAATAAGAATTGCATCTGGGCGGTTATGATTTTTGAATGTTAAACTATCATTTGAGTACCGATGCTACATTTATGTTTGACCACTAATTTTCTGCTCTGAATGATGCAAAATATAGGGTAAGTTTTGATTGTAAAATACTGATAGTATTGACTGCAGAATTGACACAAATCAAGAAAATTAAAACCTAAATACTGTAGTATACTACTTGTTAGCAGCCATGGACCCTTGGTAGCAACCACTGCCAACCAGTGCTGTAAGCACTGGGCATTTAGCAACACCTGTAACTATCCTGTCTATAAATTCTGATTGTGTTTCATTGATTTGAAAGTTTTGAAATGGATGCTTTATCCATTATATTAACTATGTTTCAGCGCTGCAGAGTTACGGCAAGGTTACAACTTTGGCGTGTTGCAATTTTCAGCATGCTTGTGAACTTGATATTGCTACACTGCTTTTGGTACAGCAATAGAGACCTGTTCATAATATTGCTAATGGCTATAGTCATTTGTATGCTGGACAATTAGCTATCATAATATTAGTTTCATTTTATTATAGATGGTCAGTTTCAATAGTCATTAACAATATTTTTCTCTTGGGCAGCTAATGCGTTTGAATTTGGGCAGGAAATATACATTTTTCTTCTAGTCAGACAGCTCAACAAACTACTCCCTCTGTTTTGTCTTGAGCAGACTATAGTTGATTAGTCATTTAATATGGACTCGTCAAGAATGTAAATTGATGGCTTTGTCGTAGCTATAACTAAAGCAAAACATGATTTCAAACATTTTTTTCATATGTGATAGATGTGATAAAATACATTCTACAAATTCATTACAACAACAACAGAAAACAAGTTGGAATTTGCAATAGGCTCAACTAACATAAATATAAACATGCAAAACATGTTGCAATAATGAAATCTTGCCAATCAGCACACAAACAAACCAGTTTTAATCAAGAAAATGAAGCTCTGGTTTGTGAGGTGGATGTAAATAATCAGCATTATGCAGACTTCTTGAATGTAAAGCAACTACACAAGAGTCGCTTATCTTTCAAGTAACTTCTGTGGTAGCTATAGCAAATGATGGCAATAATTGTTCTAGGGCTGGCAGTTACTAAATTATGAATTTGTTGTCCAACAGGTGCAGATAATTTAATCCCTGCCTCGCAGAGGCCTGATGGTACCTGGAGAAAGTCCCGCAGAGTCAAGGATGGCTATGTCCCTCAGGAAGAAGTACCCCTGTGAGTTACCCAATTATCATTCTTTCATATCTTGAGGTTACCTTTTTTTATTAGTCATTATTGCAATAAAACCTCCAGTTTAGCCCATGGTTTTCTGTCCTAACAACACTCTTGTTGTTGCTTGTCTGTGTGCCACACCTACTTCTTAAGACTAGCTCTTCCACAAGTGCTTTATTAGAAATTTGACATTTCCATCTTTTAGCTACTTGAAAGAGGGTGTGGGAAATCATTCTGGGTTGCCTTCTACTGAGAGTTGCCCTATGTGATGCTACCTAATATTACCACCTTACATCCACAGATACGAGAGCAAAGGCAAGCAGCTAGCCAAGACCATACCCACCCACCCCATTGGCCTTCACCCGGATGATATTGCAAAGCACAAGCAGGGCAAGGAGAGCTCCCCCTTTGGCACCAAGCAAGAGAGCACCAACACTACTATACCTGGCCTGCCCACCTCAGCTCTTACCAATAAAGGTCTGGAAGAGAACTTGAATACGCCTCATACTAGAACATCCCTAGCAATTATTTAATGGAAGAGGTTTGCCATGTAGCTAGCTATAACTATTGTGGCTGCCGATTTTCCAAATAGGACATTTCCTTTAGGAAAAAATTAATTCGAACAAATTCACCTTGTGGAAGTACAAATTTTTAGCTATATATATATATATATATACGTATATATGTATGTATGTATGTATGAATGTATGAATGTATGAATGTATGAATGTGTGTATGTGTGTATGCCTGTATGCGTGTAGGCGTGTACGTGTGTATATGCAATGTTTAACAAACATAACAAGGATGAAAAGCAATTCTGATGAAATCTTGAAAAAAATTCACTAGTTATTCATTTTGCATGCTAAAGTTGGGTTGCTGTTTGTGATATAACAGGCAAAGTACGTTGAAATAAACAGAAAACAATTGACTCTTCAATTTATAAATTTTGGAGTGCCTCAGGGGTCAATCTTTAGTCTTCTTTTTTTTTTGTGTATATCAATGACATGAGCAAATGCTCGGAGAAACTTTCATACTTTGCAGACGACACAACTGGTTTCTTGTCAGGGGTTAACGTAGCTGACTTGATCCCCACTTTAAATGCTGAACTTCAGAAAGTTGACTCATGGTTCTGCTCAAATAAACTATCACTGAATATGGCAAAGACTGTATGCAAGATTTACACCAGTAAAGTCATTGATTCTAACACACGTGTGACAATTCAAAATACAGAAATTTGTCAAGTGGATAGATCAAAATTTCTTGGAATTGTTGTTGGTGAGAAACTTGAATTTAATTACCATGTCACCAAAATTTGTTCAAAGATATCAAAGACCTGCGAGGTATTGCGTTGCATAGCATTCATTGTACCCTCTCATGTACTAAGGAGTATATATATATAAATATGTCACTGGAGTATCCTTACACTGTTTATGGTGTCAAAGTGTGGGGCCACTCCCGCAGCACTAAATTTAACCAACTGTGCAGTATTAAGGACCAATGTGCTATGTTGTTGAGATATCATATATATACCTGGCAACCTTGATGTTAAATATAATGAATTAGGTCTCCTTTTGTACGTGAATGTGTTAGAATATTTTACAATCCTAAAACGAATAAATACTTAATTTTGCAGAATTTCAATCATTTTTATAATCATACACAATCATATCAGATGCCTCATTAAATAATTACTAGGTTTAAATCACAGAGTTCCTTAAACCTACCCTGTTATCACTTATCTCTGTGACAATCAGCTTTTCTATATAACTATATATTATTATAGAATAAAAATCCACTGTTCCTTGGACAACTGAATTCTTATTAAATCTTCAAGAAATGCTTAAAGCTCCTCTATTTGGAAAGGACGTGGGCTGTGCTGTAGTATTGATCAGTGTCCAGAGTCAATGTATTTCTGCCCTCTGAGGGGTCACTGTGCCCTCCTCATTGGGAGATCGGTGGAGCCTCTGGGAGGGTTGGCGTCCCCTGGTTGCCTTGGCACGGCCCAGGGTGACGGATGCCCTGCTGGGTGGGTGAACGCCTGCGATGTATTTATGCTTATAATGGAGTGGCCTTCCTTTTCTGTGCTGTATTGCCAACTGTTACCTACGATAGATGGATTGTAATAGTCCATTGTTGTTGTAGCTTGTAAATTGTAAATTTATTGTATTGAATTATCAAATCATGGATAAAAAAACAATCGTACTTTGTTTTTGTTAGTCATATTTCTCACCTTGAAAGTTATTTTTTTGCTTTGTTTTGGTTTGGGACATGGTCCCGTTCTGCGTTTTTTGATTAAAGTTGCATTTTATGACATGAATGATTTAAATATAAGTATGAATAAATGTGACTCTAACTCATCAATGCTGACAAATATACTGTTGATAATATTTTAAATTTTGGCCGAATAGTCTCTCTTAACATGGGCTTTATTTCATATATATGCATGTGTGTATGTGAATTCAATAAGACTCATTAGCAGCATTATCATTATTAAAAACTCTACTAGAAATCAACTATGTCTAGTGGGCTATTAACTATCAATCAATTAAACAATGACCAATCAGTTATCAATAATGTTTGTGTTTAGACAGTTCACCAAGTAGCCACAACGATAGCAATTAGTTTACAGTCAATTGAATGCTGTAATTAGTGATGTTTCCTTTCAACCTTTGTGACCCAACGAAGGTTTTTGTCCCACTTTTGCTGTTGCTAAATCAATTGCTGAATAGATGGTCTTAAGTTGCATACACAATTGTTTAGAGTAATCATAGTCTAATTCACCTTCCGTGTTATAGCCATATAGCTACAGTTGTCGAGAAGTTGTTGACAAGCTGTGAAAACATGATTTTTTAATCTTGATTTATATAAATTCATCAAGTTGCAGTGTTATTTCTACAACTATTTTCTGTATGAGCCAACTACCGAGACAGGCATAACTTTCTAAACCTTAAATCAGTAGCCAGAGTGGGATTTCCAAATCAAGTTGATGAAATTATTGGCGTTAGTAACTTCATTTTATACACACAACTGCCAACATCTTTATATTACTGTACAAATTTATGTAAAGGAAAGCTTCATAATCTAACTGTTAATTATCAGAGAATTTGACATGCATGTATTTGATGACAGAATAGGAATCAATCATAGTTGCTGTATTGTTTTTTGTCACAAAATAGAGTGCAGCGTTTTGAATTCCTTTTTTTGTGCAGGTTCAAACACTGCCAAGAAGGAGAAGAAGAAGTCAGCAAAGAAGGACTTGCACACTAACGGGTTTGAGATCACCTTTGATGCATCTGTTGTTGGTGGTGGCAAAAAGTCAGGTGAGTGAATGAATAGCATACTCAGTAAGAAAGCACAGCTACCTGCATTTACAGAACTGCTACGAGCAAATTGTGATGACGTCATTGGTAAAAACAATTATCAAGTGGCACACTAAAGATGTGTAATGGTGCCCTGGCCCAACCCTTTGTCAAAGAATTTGGTAAAAGAAACCTTACATTTGGCTTTAGCACACATATGTGTTAGGAAGACCATTCGGAAAATTCTGCATGGGCAACTCCTAGTCGAACTAGTTATGAAATTTGCATTGCAAGTGTCTAGTTCACTTGCTTTCATAATCGCATGCATCATCGTGTGGTGGCGTCTCATCGTTTGGTGCGGAGTGTGGTTGCTGTTCCGCTCTAGCATTGTGGTGTTGGTCTGTGACGTCATGGGCCATTGTGCTGTTAATAATAATAATAAAGTTTATTGCAGACAAAAGAAAACACACATTTGGAATAAAAGCAGTCAGCAAGCCCCTTAGGCAGCTCGGGAAAAGATCTTCAAGACCCTAAAATCATGAATATGTTAATGAAGTACCTCTAAAAAGGGGAGCATCCTATTTATAACGTCATTTGTGTACTACAAATGCAGATACACAATCAGAATTGGCTAATTGGGAACATTTTCTCTAACTCTAATAAGAAACTAAAAAAAATCTTGTTAGAACGAGACACCAACCTAAATTTCAGAAGTAAAATTATTCAGAAAGGCCAAAAACAACAGTACTAGTGGGACTGGAATATTAGAATCACACTGATTATTGAGTACAAAAAAAATGTATCTTCGCCAGAGATTAAAAAATTTAACAGAGTTTAAGGTGTTCAGGTAGGTCATTCCAGAAATGAATTTCTTGGTATAAAAATGATGTTTGGCAGAGAAACTTTAATGAAAGGTGCAACCAAGTTGTTGTTGCCCCGAATCTAGTCTCAAATGAGTGGAGCAGGTGGAATCCTAGTAACTTGTTCATGAAGTAAGGTTGATCTGGGCTGAACATTGACAAATACATCTTTATTGAGCTACAGGAAATCGAATTTGTTCCCGTACCAATTACTAACTCGAGGGTAGAGTTATTCCTGCTTTTCAATCTGGCAGGAAGTCGCGTTTGTTCACATACGGTTTATTAACTGATAGCACAGGCTGGTCCCTAGTTTGTGCTGGGACCTTGCACCGCACGTTTGTTTTGCTTGCAAAGTGTTCAATTATCGTTAACGTAAGAAGCGGTAAAGCCGGTCAAAAGGCCTTTAAGAGTGAGCTTCTGCCTCCTGGCGTGAACCCAGGGTCCAATGGGGGGGGTAGGAGGAAGCCCTACCCGGAAGAGACCAGCACCCCCTCCATAGTGACGATGACCAAGATTCCAACGGCCGAGAACGTCAGCCTCTTCAAGATGACCAGCGCCACCTCAGCCATAGATGTCCGGAGAGGCGACCTCATCGACGAGTTAACCTGGAACGTCCAGGAAATCAGGAATCTACTAGGCCAAACGACCGGCCTCTCAGAGAGCAGGAAGCAGAAGTTTTCGCCGCAGAACCTAACGCCACTAACGACCGTTTAACTAGCTTGAGGGTCATGCCAAGGCCATTTTTCTCCTTATCCACGAACTCGTAAAGAACCAACAAACTTGAGAACCCGCAACTACCTCTACCTCTATGTCCGACGACAACTTCCACGACTCTCTACCCTGCAAAAGCACGAAATACATACTTCTTATCGAGGAAGGAATCGTGGCAAAACTTTGTATCGTCCATTAATGTGAACACGCCCATGTCTAAAGTGTGGTCCCGCATACGAAAAATTACTAGGAAGTACTGTTCTCACCCCAACCCCCTAACCCTAAGGATGATGGGAACGACCGACACCGATCCGCAAGTAGTCTCTGAACTCTTTGCAACACATTACTCCTCCGTCAGCTCGGATTATGGGTACAGCCTTTCCGTATCAGAAAGCGTTCTGCAGAACAAAATGATCTGGACCTCCATAAACTCCCTCATACCTTACAATGAACATATCACGGTACGCGAAATCCTTGGTGCAATTCGCACCTCCAACCCTTCTGCTCCGGGTGAAGATCAAATCTCCTAGGAGATGCTCCGGCACCTACATCTCTCTACACTCTCCTACTTGTGTCTTATTTACAACTCAGTCTGGTCTACCCACTCCTATCCCGATCGGTGGAGGGAGGACGTGGTTCTGCCTTTCCCAAAACCTTGTAAGCCAACAGATGAATTGACCAGCTACCGCCCTATAGCTCTCACCTTGTGTGTAGCGAAGGTTCTGGAGAAGATTGTGAATGCCCGACTGACTCTGCACCTGGAAGCAAACTCACTCCTCTCTCCATTACAATTCGGATTTCGAAAGATGCTATCAGCGCAGGACACATTATTACGCGTTTTGACTGATATCCAAGAGGCCTTGGACCACAAGCAACACACTGTTTGCGTTTTCTTTGACCTTGAGAAGGCATATGATACAACCTGGCGTTTTGGCACCCTCCGAGAGACTCACCGGATAAGTTTCCGGGGTCACTTAGCATTTTTCATCCGGAACTTCCTCCGGCGGAGAATCTTCCGTGCCAAAATCGGCAATCACCTTTCGGCCATACATACCCAAGATGAGGGGGTCCCCCAAGGTAGCGTACTTTCGAGTACTCTATTCGCGATTGCCATTAATGGGATCACTGGGGTGATCCCTCCCTCCGTGAATGGGTCACTGTACGTTGACGACTTATTGATATACGCATCGGCGTCAGTTGTGTCCCAACTCCAACGTAAACTACTGAGTGCAATGGCCCACGTGGTTGCCTGGACAGAATCTCGAGGCTTTAAAATATCTAAAAGAAAAACCTGTGCACTTCATATCCATCGGTCTCGCACACACACGGAACCAGACCTTAGACTTTTTGGAGAAATTACCCTTTCTTACCTTCAGTCCTCTTTCTAGGACTAATATTCGGCCAGAAGCTAACCTGGAAGTACCACGTGCAGCAGCTTAAGATTGACTGCTTTTAGCGATTTGTCATTCTTCGGATCGCATCGCACTTCACTTGGGGTGCAGATAGAATAACATCATTACGCCTTTACCGCGCTATCATCCGGTCCAAACTGGACTATGGGAGCGTGGTCTATGGCTCCGCTAAACCAAGTATTCTCAAGACCCTGGAATCAGTTCACAATGCCGCCTTTCGCCCTTGTACTGGAGCTTTCCGCTCCTCCCCTATTGCTAGCCTTCTTCGCAAAACTGGTAAACCTAGTCTTGCCATGCGACGAGAACAAATTGGCTTTCAATTTTACTGCCATGTTCTTGCTCGCTCACCTCCCCTACGTGTACCAATATCAGACAGCGCCTTCCTAATCTTGCTCCCTCCTCGAGCTTCTCAAAACGCATAGGGCTCATCACTGCTGACCTTCTACCACACATCATGGTGGACCCTCTCCCGAGAGATGCTATTCCCATCTGCCGCTCACCAGAAAGTATGCTCTGCCCTCACTATTTTACTGGTCGAAAGGCAGATTTTGCACCCCAAATTCTTCGAGCTATTTCTATAGCCCACGCGGAGACTCATCACGCGGATAGCTTGCATATCTTCACTGATGGATCAAAAGACAACGGCGCTGTGGGCTGTACAGCGGTGCTTCCCGGGCGCGTCGTCAATAGGAAACTCTCGCCAGCCGCGTCAGTTTTCACTGCTGAACTCACAGCCATTGCCGATGCCGTCTTGGCGGCTGATACTCATCTAGATGCCAATATTTCAATCTTTAGTAATTCGCTCAGTGCGCTTCAAACCCTGGAGATCTTCAACAATTGCCACCCTGTCGTTGCAGCAATTTTGCGCTGGCTTGTGCGATTGTCCTTTAGAAACGAGAACGTTCATTTGTGCTGGGTTCCGGGCCACTCTGGGGTGGTGGGCAATGAGCGGGCGGACGAAGCGGCGCGAAGAGCTGCTGCGACGCCTGGCCCAGCAGAACAGCGTCCACTCCCATATAAAGACTTTTACTCGGCGATTAAAAGAGTTGTGCGAAATAAATGGAAAATGGAATGGTCTGATATTCTTATGAAAAATGAATTGCGTACTATTAAAGGCACACTAATACCCTGGGTCTCATCAAGCAACCGATCTCGACGGACTGAGGTAACCCTATGCCGATTGAGAATAGGACATAGCAGACTAACGCACTGACACCTAACGGAGGCGTCGCCACATCCTTACTGCATGGACTGTCTAGTCCCTCTTACAATAGCTTAGGTTTGGAGAAAATGAGGCCAAAATCAAATCAAAATTAACACTTTATTTCAGTATTTTATTATTTCTTATTTCGTGGGCTCTATTGTTTATCTGTGCCCTTTTTTCATAAAGATCAATTTTGGATTAGTTATATAATTATGTATCGTTAGGTGCCCGCAGGGGCCCTAGGTAGACTATGCGGTGTGCTGGTAAGTCTAGCCCAAACTACGGTGGGAGAATTTGCGCTCTCCCGGGCGCCTAATAAATGTCCGAGCACAGCTAGGCGTTTTGATGGCTAAATAGTGAAATAATGTTGCTGTTGATCTTAAAGAGTGAAAGTCTTGAATGGCCTTGTGCGTGGAGGGGACGAGGCAGGTTGAGGTGAGTGGAGACAAGTTAAGACAAACCGAGGCTGGGTGAGACTAGGTGACCCGGGAATGGGTGGATACATGATTATTTATTTTATAGATCGTTAACACTTTATTTTAGTATTTTATTCCTTCTTATTTCGTGGGCTCTATTATTTACTTCTGCCCTTTTTACATGATGATAAATTTTACATTGTTTATGTTATCTAGGTGGGTTGAGACTAGGTAACCCAGAGAATGGGGTGAACTCGGGGCTTTCGGAAACCCGGGGGACTTGTAAGACCAGGAGGATTTGGAGGGACCCAATTGGACCCTTCCGGGGCCGGTACACTCTTGAGACCCTTTGGGACCCCCTTGAGAAATTTTGGGACCCGCTTAAACCCTGGCACCCCTGCTTTCCTCTCCCTACGCTATAAAACCCATACACAGAAAAATATATATATGGGAAATGCTTGAGTAGAACAATTAATTATTACAGTCCGCGGATTACTGGCACAGAGGGTGAGGCGAGGGTGGCGTCGAGGCGGGTCGAGGTGCGTCGAGATCAGTTGAAACATGTTGAGGCGAGTCGAGTTGGTCGCAACGAACCGAGACTGGCCGAAATGATTCGAGACAAGCCGAGATGAGCTGAGACGAGGGTCTCGGGGGACCCGGAGAGCTCGTGAAGACCCGAAGAACTTGGGTTACCCTCCGGGATTCAAGGGGCTCTTGTGGGACCCTAGAGACCTATGCCCTCCCACCCTATCACCCTAAACAACAAGTGCGAAATCAATAATCTGAGCATTTTTCCTACCCATGACGAACTTGCCCTTACTTTCTTCTTCACGATCCACAATTTTTTCATGTATAATAATGCCGGTGTATTTGTGCGGGAGTTCCTGTTTGTGGTTTTGTAAATTGGTGTTTTTTCTTCAGTCTGTGCTCGCTCGCGCGTGCACGGACCATATGTAGTTTCTGGGGTTGACCTGGACTGCGTAGCTATAAAACCTTGTGACGCGTTTCGGTTCGAGTTGATCTAATCCGTGAAGCCATAGATAGACCTAGTACCAATGTCGACGATACTATCTGTTCGCACTGGTGCGCGTGCACATTACTCTTGAAGCTCTGAGTGGTTGGAGGCAGGGATTCGTTTTGTTTGAGTCTTTATCTTACCTGAATAACTAAATTGTACCTCTACTTAACTAGACCGCGTAGCTGTAAACATTGTGTTGCGCTGCTGTCGGAGCTGACTTTGTCCATGTAGCGTAAACCCTGGACCAGTCAAATTGATGATATCTGTGCGCACTAGCGTGCGTACATGTTACTCTTGAAGTTCTAAATGATTGGAGGATAGGATTCGTTTCATCTTGGTCTTACCTGAATAAATGAAGTGTAATTGACCTAGACGGCGTAGCGTTCTAAATTGTGTTGCGTTGCTGTCGGAGCTGACTTTGTCCGTGTAACCGTACATATTACTCTTGAAGTTCAAAATTATTTGGAACGGAAATCCATTTCGTCTAAGAGCTTTTCATGTGACATTGCTAAAATGTTCACATTATTCTATCTATAACAGCGTTGTTTTTTTCTCGCACTCTGAGGCGTGCGAGCCTACTGGAATCCATGATCATCGAGACCCTGCGGGGCAGCCTATTTTGACTCTCTTTGAGGCTCCCAAACTACCGTAAAAAGCTTATCGCTTTCGGAAACACGCCGGACTATACGAAGCTGTCTAAACCCCAAACACCTGTGCAAGTGAGGTGGTCTCTCCACCCCATTACGCACAGACATAACAACACATTTTACAAAGATACGCATTACCTCTTTACTCTCTCGTACGCGCTAGTACGCGAATATGCCTCAGTTGAAATGTGTACCGACTTCATCTTGACATGACTAATATTTCCGCACGCGAGGCCGTGCGAACTTACCTGAACCAACGACGGTCGCGCCCTACGGGGGAGCTATTATGACTCACATTGAGGCTCTGGTGGAAATGAGGCTCAAATCAAATCGCGTTGAGGCTCTGGTGGAAATGAGAATCAAATCAAAAAATGAACAGTGATTATGTGCACCGCCAAACCAGAAGCCAGAGATTGGCATTAAGCAGAAGACCTTAGGCGCTTTTGGATTTGGCAGAGGCCGGTACACATGCGGCCAAACTTTTGTCTGTAGTCCTAAGTGTGACTGTTCTAATAACTACTTTCACTGTCGGCGTTTGGTGGACAACAAATCGTTGGTGGATTTTGTTTAACCGAATCCACAGAGAACAAGCAAAACAGTTACAGTATTGCTATCTGGGATCATGCCGAGACAGAGGATAAGTTTTGCTTTTGTCTCGGGTGCGCTCTGCACATCAGCTGGCCAATATTAGCAGTAAACGCGGTGCATCTTCCTCCTTGTTTGCCGCAATTTCTGACAGCACTAGGAGTGCGAGCTGCTACTGCGAGTAATAGACTCTTCTTTGCCATTCTGATTTCTTCCAGCTTTGTTTGGTCTGAAGCAGGCGTTGGGAAGGAGAGACATGAATGTGGAGGTGGCGAGAGAGCGTGCAATGAACAGGCGTGAGTGGAGAATGGTTGTGAAGGGTTGATTTTGATGCTGCTCTGATGAGCTTTCTCGCCCTTGGCATCCCGCTGTCGGATGGTCGTAGTTGGAAGGAGCTCGCCATTATGACGCGGCGGGGGTAAACCAGTGAAAACTGTCGGGCCCTGCTGCCGACGACGGTTCCTCGGACTGCACTCGGGACCCAGAGTGTAAGTTGAGGGGCTACCGGCCGGACCCTTTAGCACAGAAGGACTAAGTTGTGTAAGTGTGAGCGATAGAGGGTGTGAGGTGCGCCTTGCCGTCGGCCACCCCCCTTTCTGGGGGATGCGGCCTAGTGTCTGTATCTGTATTGTTTGGTTGAATGTTGTAGTTATCAAACGCAGTCCATGTTGTTGAAACAAGATTTAGGTTACTGTTTTTTCTTTGTGCAGTTCATGTTAGCTATGCATGTTTTAAGCTGTATCCGGTGACGCAATTTGATTACAAAAAAAAGGCATTAATGACAAGTTTATTCTCCAGCACATTCAATCATGTCGCGGTGTGAAGTCACGTCGTTCGGTGCTGAGGGTGGTTGCTGTCGCTTTGTAGCTTTGTGGTGCTGGTCTGCGGCGTCATGGGCAGTGGTGCTGATTGCGTGATGTGCTTTTGTTAGCCGTTTTCAAAGCGTGCTCGCCTGTGATTGGCTGTCTCTGCCGGCCGACTACCCGCATCACCGTGCTCCTCCTCAGTTGCACCAACAGGATGCAATCGGTCGTCTACCGGGAAAGTTGATTCTGCTGCCAGGTCCTGGAATCTTTGGTTGAGTTTAGACAAGTGTGTTGTGCTGCACTTCTTAATTAGTACTTTCTGCATGGTAGTGCATTGAATTTTGTTACTGTACAAAGGGATTTGAGTGTCAGTGTGTCCTCAATACGCGTCTCCGATTCCAACATTATATTCCTGTGGTGGCTGCAAAGGCAGGAGGGATGGCAAACTTTGTATCGAAATCAACTGTTTGTAGGTCCGCTGAGTTTATACTGCCCTTATATGTTGCGCATATTGGTCCATTTATTGAATATGCGTCCTGCGTTTGGAACACCTGATATTGTGATGACTGCAGGCTGCTTGAATCTACTTGCTGAAGCAGATTGATCTATACATGGACAGCCTCTCGGATGGGGACTGTGGTAGTCGTTGATGAGCCTGGGTTTGCTTCCTGTTCAGGGTCTGCTTTCGAGGGCAGACCCGAAAAAAATTGGACAATTTTGCACTGTAAATCAAAGGCTTTGTTAAATATGTCGTCATCGGCTCCAAAGCTGAGTCCTAAGTATGCTGAAGTTGTTGTTCCCTCCTCGCTTTTGTAATGACCGCAGTAGCATCAGTGTGAGAAGTGTTAGTGTGTGGAAGGGCTCGCATGCTGATGTAGTGCAGTTGACTAAGATCACTCGCTATAAGCAAGCTCTTGCTGATCTGATGGATGGTGAATTGATTTGTTTTGACTAGGTTGCTGAATTTTAATTCGTATGTAGTATATAATGTATGTATGCATTTATATTTTTTTCTTGTGTTGTAACTAACAACTACTTTACGATCAGTTGACTGAAGCACAGATTTCCGGAATTTTCCGCCACATTATTTTGCTATGCTCTCCCAGTTCTGGTGTGCTGTGGCTTTTGTGCCTCCTCTACTGCTCTGCATTTTGGCTTTGCTGGTATGTTGGGCGGTCTTGAGACCACCAAGCTGAGTAACCCTATCACTAATCTAATTATGTCTAATTTGAATACTTGTTCTTTCCCAGGAAAAAACAAAGCTAAGGCTGATGCTGGATCCAACAAAGAGAACAAAGATTCTACTACGAGGCCTGCCAAGACTTCCAAAGACTCCACAAAAAATGCTCAAAATACTTCGAAGCCAACTCCTGACGATGCTAGCAAACCCGCTAAAGCTCCAAAGAGCCCCAAAGTCTCGGCCAAAACTCCCAAAGATGTTGACAAGCCTTTGAAAGATGTCACAAAGACTGGCAAGAACTCCAAGGCAGACAATGCAGGCAAAGGCACTTCTTCACCCAAGGATACCACCAAGAACGCTCCCGCTTCTCCTAAGGCCGCCCCTAAAATTACCGAACCAAAGGCTCCCAAAGACTCGGCTAAGGCACAAGAGGCTAAAGCCCCTAAAGATACACCGAAGGCAACAAATGAGACGAAGACACCTAAAGATTCTTCCAAGGCCGCTAGTGAAGACAAGAGACTTAAAGACTCTTCGAAGGCACCAGAGACCAAAGCCCCTAAAGATACACCCAAGGCAGCAAGTGAAACGAAGACACCCAAAGATTCTTCCAAGGCTGCTAGTGAAGCTAAGACTGCAAAAGATACTTCTAAAGCTTCAGACGCGAAGGCCACTAAAAAAGATGCACCCAAGGCCCCTAAAGACAATAGCAAAAAGGAAGAGGGCAAAGGTTCAAAGTCTTCCTCTGCTAAAGATTCAAATAAAGCTCCCAAGGAGGCAAAGACTAGTGATAAGCCTGCCACTCCTAAAGAGACAAAACCCAAAACTGCCAAGAGCGCTCCAAAAACTGATGCTAAGGCATCAGAAGCCTCCAAAGCAAGTAAAGAGAGCACCAAAGCCCCTAAGGCTCCCAAGACTCCTTCCCAAGGCTCTAGTAAAGACGGAGGAGCTGCCCCAGCCCCCGCTGAGCCGGTTGAACCTGCCAAGCGCCTCAAGACACTGAAGAAGAAGATTAAGGAGATAACTAAGCTGGAAGGTCAGATCGAATCCAAAGAAATTGTTAAGCCCGCTCCTGATCAGCTGGAGAAGGTGAGCAAGAAAGCTGCTCTGTTGAAGGAGATGGAGGAAATTGAGGCTCTGCTTGCAGCTAAACCGGCGTCTGCAGCTCCGACAACCGAGGACTGAGTGGACGCCAACTCCAAGCATCTTGTCTCTCCCTCCTGTCGTAAATTGTAATTAAAACTGATCTAGTTAGTATGACGAGTTCGATAAAGCATGGAGTCCAATGCACTATTTTGTAGCGGAATTGTTCATTTCACCTTTCTAACCATGACCAGGAGAGTGTTCTGCTCCCCGCAAGACGTTACTCTGAAGCAGCAGGCGTCAACTGTATAATGCTACTCAAATGATTTTGCGGTTATAATTCGTGCTGCATCGCTGTGACACGATCCAAGTATTAATTCATACCTTAACATAATACGACGGCTCTTCACCATATTTTAATGAATGAAATGTAAATTTTATATTTTCTACCAAGTAAAATGCTATATTTTCTGCGAAGATGAATTGACCCTGAATTTTCTACGATCGAAACGACAAGCTCGATGTGCTAAGGCTTTCTTATTTTAAGTTATTTATTTCTGTTTAGTTAATCTGAGTGAAGCGGGAGCAGCCACACGTGCGACTTTTTTGTTGACCGAGCTGCACTTCCAAATGAAATAATGTCATCCAAAGCAGTGTCGAATCCATTCAAAGAAACTTGAACAGTTTTCACGTTTCATTGGACAAAGATGTAGCGTTAGTTAACGTTACCCTCCACTTTTGTTTTGAGGACAGTCTCTCAATACTCTGTCAGAGTGAATAGGGAGTATTGCGGTCTCGTCTATTATTCAGGAAACATCAAACAAATTCAGTCGAGTCGTTCTGAAACTCAGTGTTACAAAAGTTGTCAAGCGAGCAAGGCTTGGATCGCTCACGAATCACATGAGAGTAAATTTGTCGGCTTACCGATGCTTTATTGGGGTTAAAGTCAGATACTCAACTCGGCTCTGACCCTCAATTGGATAAAGAGTGCAACGACTTCAATAGATTCAGAAATGAACAACCTTGTTCCATTTTTTTTGTCAATCCATTAACTGCAATGCCTCTGCTCTTCCTTCCTTATTCCCTCCCATGTGGGTTGGTTGAAGTAACATCCTGCCCTCCTGATCAAGACAGGGCTTATTTTTACTCTACCTGTTCTAGTGAAAGTTCTGATAATTGTTAGGTAGATTTTCTCAAAAATGGGCGATGGTATCCATGGTATGGTTGCATGCACGTGTGTGTTAGAGAACTTTAGGGTGTACAAATGTGTCCTGATGATCGAAATTCTGTTGTCCGTTGTCGTTTGAATTATACTTGAATTTTTTTGCTATCGAAGCTCCTAATTTCTTGCCAGTGCTTAGTCAAATTTGTGAGTTCATTTCAAATTAGGTAGAAAATACGGCACAGTGTCACAACCCCATGTTAACTAGAACTGGGTGCAACGTCTTGCCTTTTCTATTAGGTTTGTGGCGAAGCTCGTTCCGTTCAAATGCAACAGTCTATCGCTGTAAATATGTCTTCTGTGTCGACCGAATAAGCTGTGCTCGTTACGCCTAAACTACCAGATGAGAAGTACGGATGTTTGGGGCTTGGCGTCTAATTCGGGTTAGTTTATTGATATATTTTGAGCCGAATAGAAACTAAAAAGGTGCTCGTCTTTATTTACGCCAGTTGATGTGCCACTAGCAACCTGTGTTTCACAAATGTTTCTCTGATTTGGCAAATAGAAATCGTGTGCTTATTTCCGTGCTTAATTATGGATCGTAAAAGTCCTGCAAGTTGTTGAGACGAGCTGTGCTAACAAATTCTGCAATCGTTGCACACAGTTGAGTGATACGTGTATTACACATAGTCAAGTGACTGTGCTCTCTAGTTGTTTGGAAAAAATCTTAATTGCGTTGCTTGAAACATCTCGCTGATTTTTCCCTGCTCGAGATTAAAAACGGCAAGGAATAGCGACTATTAATTGCATTAATATGTTAGTGCATCGTACAGAAATGGTTGATGTTCCTTAGTTATTTAATCTAGTTAGAATTTCCTGGAGTGAATTAACAAATTCAGTGTTCTACGGTTGTTTTCTACTACTAATTAATTGGTGAATTTTACATCAGTAAGGTAACAAGAAGATAGAGTAGTTCATCATGGCATATGTCCTTCAGCTACTGCTATTGCAATAGCATTCATCATAGTTTCTTTTTGTATCTTGCCGTTCAAGTCGTTTCCTGTTATGTTGGATGCGCCCTTCTGTTTAACGGTCATCTCTAAATTATTTTCGTGTTACGACGCCTGTTCTGTTGTAAATACTCACATGACTTGTGAGGCGGAACATTTCGTGTCCGACCGCTCGTGACAGCGAGGAGCGTCCGCTTTAAAGTGACACCGCACCTGTACTCTCATTCCCGTGCCCGTCCTGAATTGAAAAGCACGAGTACTCCTTCCCTTCACACTTGATAGCGTATCTTGGATCCTACCTGTTTCTGACTGAGCAAGTAGCTGTCATTCTATTGAATAAATTTTGGCTGTGGCTATACATCAAACCTGTAGACTTGATTACTACTTACATTTGTATGGACCTGTGCTAGAAATCCTTCAGCAAGGGGAATTGCCGACGGCAAGGCGCACCTCACACATACATTCGCACTTCCACACCTTAGCCCTTTTGCGCGAAAGAGTCCGGCCAGGAACCCCGCAATACATCCTCCGTGTCATGAGTGCGGTTTGAGGTCAGTTTCGGCAGTAGGGCGCGACAGTGTGACTGGTTTACCGCTCCCGCCCACGACCATCCCGTCTCCCAACGATATGCCTAGGGCGGGAAAGCACATCAGGACAGCTTCAAAACTCGTCCGTTCACAATCATTCTCCATTCACGCCTATCCAGCGCACGCTCTCTCGCTACTTCCATACTCACGTCTCTCCTTCCTAACGCCTGCTTCACATCATCCATCCACCCAAACTTCGGTCTCCCTCTAGGCCTACGTCCACTCGCCTCTGCCTTCAACACCCTTTTCACCAATCTCCCTGCATCCATCCTCACCATGTGAAGAAGTTAGAGGACAGAGTTGATTCGCGTGTTCTGAGATGGTGCGGACATTGACTCTGACGCGCTAGAAATCTCCGTCTTTCTATTCTCGTTTAATGTTTGCTCTCTGCAGATAACATGCTCGTTGTTAAATAGGCGTGAAGGATGCATTTGAATGTGTGTAAAACAGTACGTCAAGTAATCGAAACAACGTCAAGTGGTTGTACGCGTGAGTTCTAGCTCATCACATTTCCGTTCTTAATTAACAATATTTGTTTGACATCAGCCATCGAGAGTCGCTCAAACGTCCTGCTCTTGTCTTCTCAGTGGATGCTTCTCGGTCAGTCGAAGGATTAAACTGTGGCTTCTAAAGTAGATTTTTGTTTATTTCTATGGCTGATCAGGAGTAATCTATATCGTAATTTGTTTGTCATGAACAATTGATTATTCAGTATGAGCCTCTACTGTTCACAACTGGCAAGTTGAATGCAGGATGATATTTTCTTTGTATTTTTGCTTTCACCTTAGTACAAATGTATAGACGGTCGACTTGACGAATGGTTTGTTTACAGATGCCTCCGCCTTGCCTATGTTTTACTCAATGGTTCATTCTATATACTTATGCATGCAGCTAGCTATGACGGGGGTAGAATTCTGCGAGATATGCAAACATGCTCTGACAGCCTAACAAACAAACGAATCTTTTCAGTTTCCTATCTTGTCGCTAAATCAATATGTTGATGAATAAGGATTTCGTTCTGAATGTGCAATAATAATGACAAACTTACAAAAACTACAAAATGTACAATAATTTAATTCAGTCACGTCTCTGATGCGCGTGACTGAAAGATTTTCATCGTGGCAGAATGCCAGTGCGCCATCAAGACCAGTGAGCATATATCATTATGGAGCGAATCAAGTGCCCGGTTATTTTAAATGTTATATTGTTTACTTACCTGGTCCCTTGCATTGAGTTGGTAACACAAGGATAGTCTTCCTCTGTAGCTACGACGTAAGATCTTGTAACTTCTCCTTGATAAGCTTCTACGAATTAGTTTCGCTGTATGATTGTAATTTTTGGAGCGGTGTATCTGAAACCAACCTTAATATGTAACTAATATTACTTTGGGCTAAGTTGAATGTTCGCGTATTTTGTTCAATGTTATCTGTATTAGTTTCAATGCTGTCCTGAATATATATTTCAGTTGGAAGACTTATCACTTTTCTCAGTTGTGTTCTGGGTTAATCTTGATTCATGTCCAAAGAAGGCATGAGGTCAAACGGTTTTTAATTTGCAAACATTAGGTACATCGCTTCTTAGTTCAGGTCCAGTGCACTAGAAAACCTTTTCACTCTAATCTAATCTAGTTCAGGAAAATATTTCCGGATCAATATTGTGCTAGTGGGCCCGACTCCGCTCTTGTATCGCTAGCGGACGTGATTACGTATACCTATGAGATTACACTTGAAGTTTTTGAACCATGGTTGAGCCTTTGCCCTTCCCTCCGGTCACGCAGCACTATAGCGAGTGAACTTTGTCTTTACTCTGAATCTTGAGAGTTCAGTAGCAAAAATGTTGACGTTTCAACCATGTGTGACGCAATGTTATCCCTACATATTGCAATGTTTGATAGCTTTGTTATAACTTGTTTCATAATCTAAAACACCATTCAAAATTTTTTTCACTTCTTATCGACAACATGGTTTGCTGCTTCCTTTACTTGTTCTTAATTTATGAAGCCAATCTGTCCTTAAACGTCATAAAATTAGCCGACGGTGACTTGTGTTATGCTTCGTTTATCCCTCATCATTTCAAATGCTTGGGTTAAAAAAATTGGAAATAAGTTGCTGTTTCACTTTCACACCTTACCTCCCAGCCGCCGTTCGTCCAGTCACTTTTCAACCGTCCGCTGCCGCTATGAGGCGTTGAGAATCTCCTTTGATTGGTTACATTCACTGAGCCTCCCCTAGGCATCTGTTCAATTCACGGGCCGCACGGAGTCACGGCCAACCGGGGAGGTGAACACCCTTATTTCCCTTCATACTCCCCTCTTCTGCACCCTTTATTATCTCTCCTTTTCTCCCCCATCCTGATTTGCTTGACTTTTTATTTACCTCATTTGCATCTTATGTTTAGTTCAAATTTTCTTAAACTTGTCTCCGACTCCTTCTCAACACCTCTTCTAATAGTCGCTGCACACAAACACACATACACAGGCACGCGCACACACTCAAACATTCTCATACCGGTTCTAACTATTCTCCTTTCAGGTGGCAATTAACAGCCAAGTTGAGCTCTTTCATGCAACCTTTTCTACGACTATTCCTTCGTCTTATCTCAATTCTTGCTGTTCTCATGCGTGAAATTCCCTACACCTAGTGTAGTTCTCATGCATGGGATCCCCGTTTTTTGTATCTTCTTCATCTTCCCCCTCAGCAGGTGTTGGAGCGCGTTGCCCGCACCTTAAGGACTACTGCGGATCCTTGGGGCTCTGAAGCAGGGTAGGTAGTGTGTTATTGCTCCTTACTGCCATCCGGGGAGTGCTGAGACCATATGACCTCAGTACCTTAGGAGTTATGTACCTCCTGTGACACCCGTACATACCATAGACGTTCGCCGCGTAAAGGACTTTGACTTTGCGCAGTAGTAAACCTTAACTCGAACATTGAAAAAGAAGTAAAACAAAGACTAACTTGATGCAGCACTGTTTGCTGGTTAGACATTCCGCGCCAGAAGGACGATGACTCCAGTGTGCTGGAAAGCCTCGTCACTCTAATCTAATCTAAATTCACTGATCTATTCAAAACAATTTTCTGCATATCTACACTCAAGGGTGGTGGGTTGAACTATAAAGGGTCTGTTAATCCTGGTTCATCAGTAATTTTATCTATGACGCGTGCAAAGACCTTAAGTTGAACTGATTAGCCAGCTTGTCAACAGTTTAAACGGTGATTATCAAATTTTCGTTCTCGCATTTCTGCAGAGTTGGACCAAAAACTATAGTCAGATCGTTGCCCTCATGCTCTGCTGTATGGTTAGACCCAAAACGGTAGAGTCAGATTGTTGCCCTCTCGCTCTGCTGTATAGTTGGACTCAAAACGGTGGAGTCAGATCGTTGCGCTCTTGCTCTGCCATATGGTTGGACCCAAAACGGTGGAGTCAGATCGTAGCCCTCTCGCTCTGCTGTATAGTTGGACCCAAAACGGTGGAGTCTGATCGTTGCGCTCTCACTCTGCTGTATGGTTATATCCAAAACGGTGGGGTTCAGGTCGCTGTACGCATCCATACAACCTGTTTCTATAACTGCAATGCACTAAATTTAACTACTCTCTCATCGCTCTGTACTCTGACATACACTGTACTGACAACGTCGAGTTTCCGTCCACCCCACGCAAACGCAGTACGGCCGTGCCCTCGCGTCTCTTGACTGTCTCTCCCGTGCAACTTTCACAACACACAACGAACTGATGCCTCTCGACTTGCTTATTTATTTTTAGATCCTTGGCCCAAAGCAGTGGAACATTGCAAGAACTGCGCTAGTCAATTGATACCACACTCGACAAACAAACACGGATTGAGTAGCCTCGAGAACCATTCGACTACTGGTACTCCACCCCTCTTTAGGCACTTAATCGCAACGCCATCCAAACCAGGAGCTGGATGTCAACATCTCAACTGCCTCCTTCCTGCACCTTTTCCCTTGTAATGACCGCCGCAATTTTTTCACCAAAAACCGTCACCCGCAGCAACATTTCAATTTATATTAATGGTTGTTTTTTTTCTTCGGTACTCGTACAAATTGCAATAGATGCATGGAAAACCAAGCTGCTTGTCAAAATTTTGAAACCTATTTTAACCATTCGCGCAGTTTGTGGTACTTATGTCCATATATTTTATGTAAAGATGATTAGCAATTACCAAAATGTAAATAGAAGAGGTGTTTATGGACGGCTTTAAACTGGTAACAATTAGAAATAACAAATAAGCAACGGAATGCGCACCTGCTTATATGAACCTGTTTTCACGTAGGTCTAAAAAAAGGATCTTTTAAAGCTGGATCTTAGGGCAGATTTGGCCCATGCGGCTTTATTTCATTTATAATTGATAGAGATAAACAGAGCCAAAATTACCCTGTTCTTTGTTGCTGGGGTTTCGAACATTAAACCGTTGTAGGACTTGACTAGCCTAGCTTCTGACGATAACCGTCCCTGGTCTGCAGCTCGGTTAGAGCTCAAGAAGAAGGATGGGGCCCTCTGACGTCACGCGGGAGTGACCCATGCTTAAAAACTATTAAGATTACCAAGCACAAACGAATTTTCGTGCATTTCAAACTGAATGTCATCAAGAGGGGCTGATTGCTGGATTGCGCATTGCTGGAGCTACGCATGCGCAATTAGGCAGGGTTTTATTTCTGAAGATGGTCAATACCAAGTAGCCGAAGAAAATATTCGGACATTTGATGCGCGCATTGTCACCTTTCTCAGTCTAAAGCTAAAGACGATCGTCAATGACTAGTTCGGACCGCATTGCATAGGAAAAAATATAATTGGCCGCACAGTACGCCCGACTCCAGTTGCTGGTGGCCAAAAGAGAAATGGCTGTCGTTATCAAGAAATTACGACCTAAACAAGTACGGACGTAGATGAGAGAATTACATCATTGTCAGCTATACGACTTCAGTAAGTACAAACGTAAACGAGAAGCTTACATCATCGTAATTTTACGACCTCATTAAGTGCGGACGTAAATGAGAAACATCATAGTCAGCTATACGACCGGTGTCCGCTGTCCACACGCGTCCTGCGGGGGAGCCTATTATGACTCACGTTGAGGCTCAAATCAAATCCACGGTCCGCAGCTACGTCCGGCAACTGTCAAATTGACGGCCGATGTGTTGTTGAATCAAAACTTGCAAAAGGCCGAACAAGGTCTCTGAAAAATAGGGAAGATTTTTCAAATTATCCAGTTGCACCTACACCAACGAGGTCCCATTGAGCAAGGACCAAAGTGCTCAATGGGAAAAATCGTTCGACCCGCAATGTATTGAACGTTATCAATCGATCGACCCGCACTGTATTGAACGTTATCAATCGTTCGACCCGCAATGTATTGGACGTTATCAATTGTTCGACCCGCAATGAATTGAACGTTATCAATCGTGCGGCTCGCAATGTATTCAACGTTATCAATCGTTCGATCCGCAATGTATTGAACGTTATCAATCGTGCCGCCCGCAATGTATTGTATGTTATCAATCGAACGACAAGAATAACCAATGCATTTGATAATTTATTTACATGTCAACGTCATGCTATAATTAAAGAAAAAAATGTGTTTCTTTCATGCTTAGCATATCATCCATCAGGAACATGAAGCCAATAACAACCTTGTTATTTTAAAAGTTTCATTATTTATTTTCCCAATAAATATATTGGAGACTTTGGAAAGTTTGTGATATGCCTGAAACAACAAATCTGGACCGCAGCTGAAAGATTGATTTGGATCCAAAACAACGAAGCTGGCCCGAAGCTGAAAGATTGATCTGGATCCGAAACAACAAAGCTGGACCGAAGGTGAAAGATTGATCTGGATCCGATTCGCAATCAACAGCAGCAAATGAAAACATGACCGCGATTCATTTTCATCATAAAAATATAAATGGACTATCCATTACACTTGAATTCCATCCAAATAAGACATACACATTTTTTGTAATTATCAACGTATAAAATAAATAGCGTAAGGCAAACTATTATCTTAATGTAAAATGTTATATTTGTTTCTATGAAAAAGATGACCCACTACCGAATTTTCCTTCGCCAACGCTGGGTTTAAAGATGCCTTGAGATAAGAGTGGTCCAATATCGGTGTTGCTGCCTTTGTTGCTGCAGCTGCCGTAGTGATGATGGGCCCAAGGCATCACCAAACATGCTGACTCATCACCCACACAAAGGGAGGGGACACAGAACTAGTAAGCGCCCCCTGAGATGGACTTGTCGTGTTGCCTCGACTTTCTTCTCCTGTTGCTCATTTGCCTTGCTATCCATAATCAAAGGCTTGTAAATAATCAAAGTAATATTCTGGTAAGTTCCATAATGAATGAATTGCATTACTTCTATTAACCCTTATTCAAGTTAGAAACCAACTATTATTCGGATATATATCATTTACGCTGGACGGATGTTATTACATGTTTTTCCACGTTGTGATCGCTGTCTAGCTGCAGACCACTTCACTGGACCTTAGTTCTGATGGTCGATCTCAGAAACCGCGCTTCACACCAACAGGTGCATTTTGAGACGCATCAGGGGGGAGAGGGGGGGGGGGGGCTTAGAGGCGTAGTGAAGAGTGTTACTGTTGACATCTGTTGCCAGCTTGTGGGTTGGGTTGCGATTAATACGTTGCTGCTCGATTGACAAAATTCTATTACTGTGAACACCATAGCATCGTTATTCACAGTGTGTTGTGTCTCTCAGCCACACTGCATCAATTCTATTACTGTGAACACCAGAGCATCGTTACTCACAGTGTGTTGTGTCCCTCAGCCACACTGCACCAATTCTATTGATGTGAACACCAGAGCATCGTTACTCACAGTGTGTTGTGTCCCTCAGCCACACTGCACCAATTCTATTACTGTGAACACCAGAGCATTGTTACTCACAGTGTGTTGTGTCCCTCAGCCACACTGCATCAATTCTATTACTGTGAACACCAAAGCATTGTTACTCACAGTGTGTTGTGTCCCTCAGCCACACTGCACCAATTCTATTATTGTGAACACCAGAGCATAGTTACTCACAGTGTGTTGTGTCCTTCAGCCACACTGCATCAGTTCTATTACTGTGAACACCAGAGCATTGTTACTCACAGTGTGTTGTGTCCCTCAGCCACACTGCATCAATTCTATTACTGTGAACACCAGAGCATTGTTACTCACAGTGTGTTGTGTCCCTCAACCACACTGCACCCATTCTATTACTGTGAACACCGGAGCATCGTTACTCACGGTGTGTTGTGTCCCTCAGCCACACTGCACCAATTCTAATACTGTGAACACCAGAGCATCGTTACTCACGGTGTGTTGTGTCCCTCAGCCTCACTGCACCAATTCTATTACTGCGAACACCAGAGCATCGTTACTCACAGTGTGTTGTGTCCCTCAGCCACACTGCATCAATTCTATTACTGTGAACACCAGAGCATTGTTACTCACAGTGTGTTGTGTCCCTCAGCCACACTGCA
>SDVV010000522.1:0-31118 GCA_016164225.1 Gammarus roeselii | reverse complement strand
GTACGCGCTAATACGCGAATATGCCACAATTAAAATATGTACTGACTTCATCTTGACAAAGCTAATATTTTCACGCACGAGGTTGTGTGGACTTACCTAAACCAACGACGGTCGCGCCCTACGGGGGAGCCTATTATGACTCACGTTGAGGCTCTGGTGGAAATGAGGCCCAAATCAATCAATCAATCAATCCAACCGCAACTCGTCACAAGGTTTTATAGCTGCGCAGTGCAGGTCAACCCCAGAAACTGCATATGATCCGTGCACGCGCGAGCGAGCACAGACCGAAGAAAAATACCCATTCACAAAATCACCAACAGGAACTCCCGCACAAATACACCAGCATTGTATTGAAAAAAAAATGTGGATCGTGAAGAAGAAAGTGAGAGCAGGTTCTTCATGGGCAGAAAAACTGCTCTGATTATAAATTTCGCACTTATTGTTTAAGTTGATAATGGGGGGGGGGGGGCATAGGTCCCTTGGGTCACAAAAGAGCCAGATGAATCCCGAAGAGTAACCCAATTCACCCGGGTCTTCCCGAGCTCCCCGGGACTCTCCGTCTCAGCTCATCTCGGCTTGTCTCGAATCATTTCTGCCAGTTTCGGCTCGGCGCGACCAACTCGACTCGAATCAACATGTTTTGACTGATCTCGACCAGCCTCGACGCGACACTCGCCCTCTGCGCCAGTGATCCACGGACTGTAATAGTTAATCATTATACTCAAGCATTTCACATGTATACATTTTTCTGTGTATGGGTTTTGCAACGCAGGGAAGGGGGAGCAGAGGTTCCAGGATTCAGAGGGGCCTCTAAAGGGTCCCACAGTTTTTCAAAAGGGTCATAAAGGGTCTCAATGATGCCCCAAAGGGCCCCAGAAAGGTCCAAGTGGGTCCCCCTAAATCCACCTGGCCTCCTAAGAACCCCGGGTTTTCGAAACCCGAGGCCCACGAGTCCCTTCCCTCCCTGGGTCACCTCGTCTCAACCAACCTCGATACACATAATAATACTAACAAATGCAAAATTTTATCACCGTGATAGAAGGGCAGAAAAAAATAATAGAGCCCAAGCAAGAAGTAATACTTAAATACTATAATAAAGTGTTGATGATCAATAAAATAAATAATCATCAATCCACCTCGAAACGTTGCTAGAATCACAACAATTTGAAAATTTCAGCAGTGTCACGCACACTGGTGCGCACAAGAAAAACACTTAGACGGAACGAATCTCCGCTAGAACTTCACTAATAGTATGTACGCACGCTAGTGCGTACATATGAGTTATTGACCATGATTGTGGCTGTCCGCCAGAACCATCTAGTGGAAACGTCACCTTACAACCTGGGTATAAAATTCCATATGATCAATAGATGTTGTTTACCGTGCATCCAAATATTTATTTCAATTATGTACATTAAATCTAAGGAATTCTGAATTATTAAAATGGTGGCGGTCGTCTTGAAATCATTCATCTTTCTACGACAAAAAAACGTTTCAATTTAGTAAGGGAGCGTGTTGCAAGATGAATTTTACGAAAACCAGCCAGTTCTCGATTTTCATGCAGCACTCACGCCTCAATCGGAAAACGTTTTTTCGAACAAAAAAATCAGTATACTATTTCGTACTCACTAGGGAAGAATGAATATAAGATTCAAATTGAAAAATTATAAATGTTGGGAGTGGTATTTCTAACTGATAAGGGCGCGAGTTTTTGTAGCTCAAATTTAATAACTCAGAATTGAACATGTTTTCTTCAAATCTAGATCTATTTGATTTGATTTGATTGGAGTCTCATTTCCACCGGAGCCTCAACGTGGGTCATAATAGGCTCCCCCGTAGGGCGCGACCGTCATTGATTCATGGAAGTTCGCACGGCCTCGCGTGCAAAAATATTAGTCTTGTCAAGATAAAATCAGTACATATTTCAATTGTGGCACATTCGCGTACTAGCGCGTGTACGAGAGTAAAGAGTTAACGCGTATTCTTTATAAATGTATGGTCATCTCTGTGCGTAATGGGGTGGAGAGACCGCCTCACTTGCCCAGGTGTTCGTGGTTTAGAAGCTCCGTTTAGTCCAGTGTGTTTTCCGAAAGCGATAAGTTTTTTACGGTAGGTTGGGTCAGTGAGTAGGCTTTGTAGGTTGCACGAGGGATTTATGAATGCTCGTCGGGCTGCCGCGAGTGCGTTGCAATCCATCAGTAGCGTTTCACACTGATAGCCACTTGGTGGCAACAAGGGCTAGGTGGCGCGTTTGGTCCTGTGTCGACATCCATCATGTGGTTGTGAGTTATTCAAGTGTGTCCCGTGCACAAGCGGTTGATAAACACTTGGTCTTTTCTGTTGGTGAACTTTGATCCCCATTTTCCGACAGAGAGTTGGACTGTAAGCATTTTTTGTTCACTCTGCTGCCACATTTCATCCCATCGGGATGTTATATGGGAGTTGATGATAGGGAACCAGTCCCGGTAATGTATTGCGAAAAATTGTTCTTGGTGAGTGGATGCTAGTTTAGCAAGCGAGTCCGCAAGCTCGTTTCCTCTTATCCCCGCGTGTCCCGGGATCCAGCAGAATTCAACTGCCTGACTCGTCTCATACATCACGAAGAGATCATGCTGCATTTTACGTAGAACTGGATGTTCGTAGTGCAGTGTTTTAAGCTGGGTGAGGACACTCAGACTATCTGACAATGCGACGTATTTGGAGAAGCGATCTGTTTTGGCAATAGAAATGGCTAATTCGAGTGCGTGGAGCTCCGCAGAGAACACGGAGGCATTTCGTGGGAGGTTGGCTGAGAGTGGGATGTCCCCGCACACAGCGGCGGCTCCCACTCCGTCCTCGGTTTTGGAGCCGTCAGTGTATAAATAGCGGTGCTCTAAATATCCCTCCTCAAGTAGTCTTAGGAATTCCTGCCGGTACGAGGGGGTTGGAGTAGTTGCTTTAGGGTACACTTGCTCATCCATGTTGGTGTTAATTTGCAGAATTCGGTAGGAGAATGAAGGCTAAATAGCTTTACGATTGATGTTCAGCGAGGTCAACAGGTTGTCCACGAGTAGAAAAAACGGTGGGCATACATGTTGGTGATGTGGCTGATTGCCGGGTTTTTGATTAGACTTCTGGTCTTAAAATAGTATGTAGCGAAAGTTTGTCTTGCCGGAGCCGAAGTGGAAGTTGGGGTGGAGCGGAACGCGCCGGTTGTGAATCTAAATCTGATCTTGCCGTATTTTCCGCTCCTGCACTCGCAGCAGCCCGACAAACCTTTTTGAGCCCCCCGTGCAACCTACAATGCCAGCTCACAGAAACAGAACATCGGAATTTTTTTTAGCGCTTTCGGAAAACACACCGGACAATATGAAGCCGAATGAAGTAACGAAGTTTGAATTATCTCTGATTGTGAACTCGCTGTCCTCCCTGCGTATTAATTGTGAACTTTAACTTAACTCCGTACAAGAAGCTGTGCAGAATCAACGGATCATCGTCTCCTACTGGGGAGCACTCAGTGACTACACGTTGGAGCTCCGGTGGAAAACAGAAGAAACTACTACTTCTTCTACTCTCTTCCAAATGTGGGAAAAAATCTGACTTATCCAGCGAGGACCCGAACGACTTATCTACATTCCGCAAACTTCGACTATAAAAGAAAAGAGAAAGCTGGAATTAATTAGTCGCCCTTATCAACTAAAAAACTTCCCCTCCCTCTCTGAAGTGTGGGAAAATATCTTTCTTGTCCAGGGAGGACCCGAACGACAAATTCACATTTTTGAGGACGGAGGCACCATTTATTCTTCCTACGGGGAAATCGTGGTTAAACTAGTACAGACTTTTAGACAGATACCGCAATCGACTGACTACACGGCTGCTTTCCAACGTGTAAAAAACTTACGAGGAAGTGAAAAAATTGACAACTTCAGCAAACGAAGAATTTTACAACGAGCCTTTATTCGCTTCATGAACTACAACGTACTATAGACCATACTCGTGAAACTTCACCGAGGCCGGACCAGGTGCACATCGACCTGAGGAAAAATCTCCCTGAAGGTACTCGTAACCATCTATTAAAAGTGTCCAACACAATGTAGCCAAACTTATTGTTCCACGATCAATGACTGGAATCTGTAAGTATCCCAATACCCAAACCCGGAATATTTCACGGTGAGCCACGTAACTTCCGCTCCCATTGCCTATACCAGCGTCCTCTGTAAGACCATGGGAAGAATTAACTCACGTCTCGTAGACTACACCTTGAGATGACCGCAGGCCTCGACAGCATCCACTGTGGCGGTCGCAAGCGCCACTCCACGACGGACCAACTTGTACGACTAGAACCATACATTAGACAGCCTTTCGTTCGATGGAACATGTGGTTTCCATGTTTTTCTACGTTGAAAAAGCATACGACACTATTTGGAAAAACGGCATCAGAATGGATCTTCACCTCAAAGGACTGGGAGGCCGCCTACCACGTTTTATCGACCAATTTCTGCGAATTTGTACTTTCAGGATTGAGGTCGGCGACACTGTTACCATCGTATACGCAAGAATTGGGCGTCCCCCAGGGAATCGTCCTCAGTGTCACCTTTTTCATCCTATAAATCGACCAGCTAGCCGACATTCTTCCGCGTGACAAGACTACTTTAATCACTATACGAGGACGACCTACAAATAAGCTACATGCATCCTTGCCTCTTAACAATTCAACATCAACTTCAGAAGTGCCTGGACCTGGTCGGAACTGGGCTCCCTTAAACTGATTCCCATTCTTGCCCTCTAAAACTCTTGCCCTCTTGTACTCTTAAGCCCGGCCTGCACCTGAAACCAGCTCTAACGTTGCTCAACAACACTCGAGTATACGAAAAATCGATACGATTCCTGGGTCTTGTGTGGCGATGTGGACACAGGCATGACGTTGTTTAGAACAATAATACGCTCACGCTTTGAGTGCCCTCCGGGAGAACGTGCGATGACTCGCGTTGAAGCTCCGCTGGAAAGGAAGCCTAAATCAAATTCAATTCACGCATTGACTATGGAGCCGTTGTTTATGGTTCAGCAGCCAAAAACACTCCAATCCCTTACGATGAGACGTTGGTTTACGCAGTGTTGTAGTTTTTTCACCAGAATTATGTATGTCATATATCCTTAGTTAGGTTTTCGAACATTTACGAAGGATATATGACAAAAATTGACCCTCCTACAGTTTCCGATATTTTATGTGACATCCAATAGTTCATTTTGAAGCTCTTTTGAAGTGCTGCCATGAAATGGATTTTATTTTCGAAAGTCGTATTCGGACTTCCCTCCTGACTCAAAGAGTGCGGAACTATTAACGACAAATTCTCTGGTGGAAATGAGGCTCAAATCAATTAACGCCAAAGGGTTTAGTCTGTTAGCGTGTGAGTGTGTGTGAGGTGTGCCTTGCGTCGGCCACCCCTCTTTCTTGTGAGATTTGGCCAGGGACGTATCAGTAGTACGAAAAACATCGAATGAGGTTTTACAAAAAAAAAAATTGTTAGTATCTGGTCTCGTACAGTTTTGTTGTGATTGTGTCATACAATGCATCGTTGACAAGTATCGTCGGATAATACAATTATATCGTAATTTTTTTTCAAAATTATAATATTAAAATCAGGGAAACGTATTTTTTTTAAATACGGAAAGCGCGAGAAAAATAAATACATAGAAGTGTGCAATTGATAATTGTAAAAAATTCATCGAGTGTTACGATACAATTAAGAGTTTATAAAAAATTGTCAGTGATTTAATTCATTGTTTTCTAAGTTGTATGTTCAATTTGTTCAGCTCTCTTCATGCTGTTTCAAGGTATGGTTGCTTAGTAAGCCTAATTTTAAAACTCGTGTACAGAAATGTGTTTAAATGATGAAGTTTTTCATTAGAATTATTAAAACTGTTCATGGTGATTTCTGATGTATCCAAAATCCTATAAATAAATTATTCTGATGGATCCAAAATGAAATTAACACTGGCTGCGACAGAAATAGGAAAACAAAAGAGGACCAGGGAATTCCACGTGAACGAAATTTTACCATGTGCAGAAGTGTACCAACAGATCAAATTGGCGGCGAAAACACTTTGCACACATGATAAAACAAATGCGGTGGTAGCTGTCCCGGCAGTTATTGCAGTAGCGGTACCAACAGCGGCAGAACAAGAACAAGAACTGGAAGCCCCCTAAAGGTGAGCTGATGGTGTACCCAAGTGCGGAAAGTGACGACCTTACGACGACGGGCCCTCTTTGGCCCTGCGTTCACTCGCAGTTTTCGTGGGGTGGGCTGTGCATCAGCCTGATCTGTCGTTTATATTAACTTGGTGTTGATTGTGCTGGTACCCAGCCCCGAACCATCATCCTAGTAACATGGGATCATGCAGTGAAACCGAGCCCTGCTGGAGGGATTTGTTTGTCCGAGGAGGAGACGGTTTGGTGATGACGTTTTCGCTCTTGTGTGGCCATCGCAGGGCAGGGCTATTCCAAATAAGGGACTCAAGTGTATACCAGAGAAAAAAAAACTTTTGAATGAATCGTGGAATTATTAAATTTTCCCAATGAAGAAATAATTTTATTTTAATGTTAGTCTTCTCACGATGATGGGCGTGAGTTCTTTCTAATGGCATCCTACCTAGGAGGGGGGGGGGGCGACCTCACTCAACTGCTGCACCACTATGTAATTGACGTTTAGCTGCTTCGAAAGACAGTACTTCGGTCTTTAGATCCAAGATGGGTCGGCAGCAGGTTTGGAGGCCGAAAAGGCGGCAGCAGGTTCGAAAGCAGCACCTATTGTATCAACGGAATAGTGACGAAAGTACTGGCGGCAGCAAAAGCTGCAGCGGCGGTAGAAACACCGGAAGCCGCCGACAGCAGCAGTGTTACCAGCAGTGGTGGCAGAAACAAGAGTACCCGTGATGGCAGCATTGACGGGAGTAGCAACAGTGGTAGTAACATCGATGGCAGTGACAGCAGCAGCAGTAGTGGTGAAATCAATTATAACGGCATCATTATCCGCTGCTGCATTATCGACGGTATGAGAGTCGGCATCAGGGCCACCAGCGGTGGCAGCAGCGTCGACAGTGGTGGCAGCAGCAGTTGCAGCCACCGTAATCACGATGGCAACATTGGTGGCAGAGCCGTTGTGGCAGAGGCAGCGGCGGCAGTATCATCAACAGCAGTAATAGCAGCTGCAACATTAGTAGCATCAGCAGCTGCGTCAGCGGCAACATGAGTGGCAGCATTAGAACCAGCAGCGGCGGAAGCGTGACTGCAGCAGGGGTGGCATTAGCGGTGAAAGCAACTGTAGATGATCTGGCAACAGTGGCGGCGGCAGCTGTGACGGCGTAATCTGCGTTGGTGATGGCAGGGGTAGCAGTAGCAATCGGTGCTGCGGTAGCAAGCGCCGGTGGTAGCAGCGGCGGCAGCAGCGGTACCAGCAAAGGTTGCAAGAGCGGTAGCAGAGACGGCGGCTGTAAATACGGTGGCACACAGTTCATTGAAGCAACTAAGTAACCATTCTGCTGAATTGTGAAGAAATTTTAGATGAGTTTACGTTCCAACACTTTCAATAGTTGAAAGATAAATTCAAGAAAACGTGAAATCTTGGAAACAGAAAGGGACCCATCGAAAATCATAATGGACAACCGAAAACGTCGCCTATTTTGTGAATCTCCCATTCTGTCGAATCGTGAAAATTATTATTATTATTATTATTATATTTATTATCATAATTATTATTTCCAAGGGAATTGAATTCATTCCTGCAGCAGCGAAGAGAACCATGTCCACTTCCCCTACGAGCTGAGATCGTTGTAGGGTACTGACTATGTGCTCGGAGCCTCCTCGAGAGCGATTTCAAATTTCCTTACAAGCATCGCCACTCCATGGGAGTGACTTCATTCTTGCAGCACCCCGAGAACTCAGTCGACTTCGCCTTCGAGCTGAGAACATTGTAGGGTACTGACTTTATTCTCGGAGCCGACCCGTGAGTGATTTCAAAGTTCCTTCAGGAGCAACGCCTTTCCAAGGGAGTGACTTCACATCTGCAGCAGCTCCGAGAACTCTGTCCACTAAATCCACGAGCCGAGGTCATTGCAGGCGAGTGATTTTGTTCTCGGAGACGCCCCGAGACCGACTTCCATTTGCCTTACAGTCATTGCACCTCCAGGGGAAGTGACTTACATTACGGCAGCAGATCCGAGAACCATGTCCACTTCCCCAACGAGCTGAGATCGTTCATGGGTAGTGACTTTGTTCACGGGGCCGCGCCGAAGCCGATTTCCATTTGCCTTAGAGCCATTTGCACCTCCAAGGGAGTTGACTTCATTCATGCAGCAGCCCCAAGAACCTTGTCCACTTACCCTACGAGCTGAGATCGTTGTTGGGTACTGACATTGTTCTCGAAGCCACCCCGAGAGCATTTTCAAAGTTCCTTACAAGCATCGCCACTCCAAGGAGGTGATTTCATTCCTACTGCAGCCCCGAGAGTTCAGTCGACTTCCCCAACGAGCTGAGATCATTGTAGGGTAGTGACTCTGTTCTCGAAACTGACCCGAGACACATTTCCATTTGCCTTACAGCCTATGCACTTCCAAAGGAAGAGACTTCATTCCGGCAGCAGCCCGAGAACTCAATCGACTTTCCTTCCCTACGAGCTGAGATCATTGTAGGATAGTGACAGTGTTCTCGGAGACGCGCTGATCCCGATTTCCATTTGCCTTACAGTCATTGCACGTCCAGGGGAAGTGACTTCATTCTTGCAGAAGCTCCGTGAACCATGTCCATTTCCCCTACGAGCTGAGATAGTTGTTGGGTACTTACTTTGTTCTCGGAGCCGCCCCGAGAGCATTTTCAAAGTTCCTTACAAGCATCGCCACTCCAAGGGAGTGACTTCATTCCTGCAGCAGCTCCGAGAACTCTGTCCCCTTCATCTACGCGGCGAGATCATTGTAGGGTAGTGACTTTGTTCTCGGAGTAGACCCGAAACCGATTCCCATTTGCCTCACAGTTATTGCACCTCCAGGGGAAGGTACTTCATTCCTGCAGCAGCTACGAGAACAATGTCCACTTCCCCACGAGCTGAGTTCATTTTAAGGGAGTGGCTTCGTTTCTTGAGCCACCCCGAGAGTGATTTCCAAGTACTTCACAAGCCATCGCCACACCAAGGGAGTGACTTCATTCATGCAGCAGCCCCTAGAAACATGTCCACTCCCCCTACGAGCTGATATCGTTATAGTGTAGTGACTTTATTCTCGGAGTCTCCCCGAGAGCGATTTCAAAGTTCCTTTCGAGCATTACCACTCCAAGGGAGTGACTTCATTCCTGCAGCAGCCCCGAGAACCATGCCCTCTTCCCCTACAAGCTGAGATCGTTGTAGAGTAGTAACTTTGTTCTCTGAGCCTCGCCGAGACTGATTTTGTTTTGCCTTACAACCATTGCACCTTCAAGGGAAGTGACTTCATTCCTGAAGCAGCTCCGAGAATCCAGTCGACTTCCCCCACGAGGCGAGATCGTTGTAGGGTAAAGACTTTGTTCTCGGAGTAGCCCCGAGACCCATTTTCATTTGCCTTACAGCTATTGCACCTCCAGTGGAAAATACTTCATTTTGCAGCAGCCACGTGAACAATGTCCACTTCCCTTACGAGCTCAGTTCATTGTAGGGGAGTGGCTTCGTTTCTTGAGCCGCCCCGAGAGCGAATTCCAAGTACCTTACAAGCCATCGCCACACCAAAGGAGTGACTTCATTTATGCAGCAGCTCTGAAAACCATGTCCACTTCCCCTACGAGCTTAGATCGTTGTAGGGTAGTGACTTTGTTCTTGGAGCCGCCTCGAGAGCGATTTCAAAGTTCCTTTTAAGCATTGCTACTCCAAGGGAGTGACTTCATTCCTGCGCAGCCCCGAGAACCATTTCCACTTCCCCTACAAGCTGAGATCGTTGTAGGGTAGTTACTTTGTTCCCGGAGCCACCCTGCAACTGATTTCCATTTGCCTTACAGCCATTGTACCTCCAAGGAAAGTGACTTCTTCTCTGCAGCAGCCTCAACAACTCAGTCGACTTCCACTACGAGCTGAGATCATTGTGTGGCATGACCTTGTTCTCGGAGCCGCCCCGAGAACGATCTCAATGTTCCTTACAAACATCAACACTCCAAGAGAGTGATTTCATTCCTGCAGCAGCCCCGATAGTTCAGGCGACTTCCCCAACGAGCTAAGATCATTGTAGGGTAGTGACTTAAAAGAGAGTGACTTCGTTTCTGCAGCAGCCTCGAGAACTCAGTCGACTTCCCCTACGAGCCGATATCATTGTAGGTTAGTGACATTGTTCTCGGAGACGCGCCGAGATCGATTTCCATTTGCCTTACAGCTATTGCACCTCCAAGGAAAAAGACTTCATTCATGCAGCAGCCTCGAGAACTCAGTCGACTTCCCCTACGAGCCGATAACATTGTAGGTTAGTGACATTGTTCTCGAAGACAGGCAGAGACCAATTTCCCTTTGCCTTACAGCTATTGCACCTCCAAGGAAAGTTACTTCATTCTTGCAGCAGCCCCAAGGACCATGTCCACTTCCCCTACAAGCTGAGACCGTTGTAGGGTAATGACTTTGTTCTCAAAGTCGCCCTGAGGCCGATTTTGATTTGCCTTACAGCAATTGCACATGCAAGGGAAGAGACTTTATTCCTGCAGCAGCCCCAAGAGTTTGGTCGACTCCACCAACGAGCTGAGATCATTGAAGGGTAGTGACTTTGTTCTCGGAGCCGCCCCAAGAACGATTTCAAAGTTCCTTACAATCATCGCCACTCCAAGGGAGGGACTTTATTCCTGCAATAGCTCCGAGAACCATGTCCACTTCCCCTACAAGCTGGGATCGTTGGAGGGTAGTGACTGATCTCCGTTTGCCTTACAGCTATTGCACCTCCCAGGAAGGTGACTTCATTCCTGCAGCAGCCCCGAGAACCATGTCCACTTCCCCTACAAGCTGAGATCGTTGTAGAAAAGTTACTTTATTCAGCCGCCCAGAGAGCGATTTCAAGGTTCCTCACAAGCATCGCCACTCCAAGGAAGTGACTTCATTCCTGAAACAGCCCCTAGAACCATGTTTACTCCCGTACGAACCGAGATCGTTGTAGGGTAGTAAATTTGCTCTCAGAGCCGCGTCGAGACCGTTTACCTTTTGCCTTACAAGTAATGCACCTCCAGGGGGAGTGATATCGTTCCTGCAGCAGCCTCGAGAACTTTGTACACTTGCCCTATGAGCTGAAATCGTTGTAGGGTAGTGACTTTGTTCTCGGAAATACGCCGGGACCGATTTCCATTTGCCTTACAGCTATTGCACCTCCAAGGGGAAGTGACTTCATTCCTGCAGCAGCGACGAGAACAATGTCCACTTCTCCCACGAGATGTGTTCATTGTAGGGGAGTGACTTCGTACCTTGAGCCGCCCCGAGAGCGATTCCCAAATACCTTACAAGCCATCGCCACACCAATGAAGTGACTCTGTTCCTGCTTCAGCCATTAGAACCATGTCCTCTTGCACTACGAGCTAAGAACAATGTAGGGTAATGACTTTGCCCTGAGAGTCGCACTGAGACCGATTACCTTTTGCTTTACAGTTACTGCACTTCTAGGGGAAGTGACATAATACCTGCAGCAGTCCCGAGAACTCAGTCAACTTCCCCTACGAGCTGAGATCATTGTAAGGTAGTGACATTGTTCTCGGAAACGCGCCGACACCGAATTCCATTTGCCTTACAGCCTTTGCAGCTCCCAGGAAAGTGACTTCTTTCCTGCAGTAGCCTCGAAAACTCAGTCGACTTCCCCTACGGGCCGATACCATTGTAGGATAGTGACATTGTTCACTGAGACGCGCCGAGACCGATTTCCACTTGCCTTACAACTATTGCACCTCCAAGAGAAGTGACTTAATTCCTGAAGCAGCCCCGAGAACCATGTCTACTTTCCCTACGAGCTGAGACCACTGTAGGGTAATTACTTTGTTCTCTGAGCCGCCCCGAAACCGATTTCCATTTGCCTAACAGCCATTGCACCTCCAAAGGAAGTGCCTTCATTCCTGCAGCAGCCCCGAGAACTCGGTCCACTTCATCTATGAGCCGAGATCATTGTGGGGGAGTGACTTCGTTTCTTGACCCGCTCCGAGAGCGATTACCAAGTACCTTTAAGCATCATCACTCCAAGGTAGTGACTTCATTTCTGCAGCAGCCCCTAGAACCATACCCACTTCCCTTACGAGCCGAGGTCGTTGTAGGGTAGTGACTTTGCTGGCAGAGCCGCGCCGAGACCGATTAACTTTTGCCTTACAGTTATTGCACGTTCAATGTAGTGACGTCATTCCTGCAGCAGCCACAATAACCATGTCTTCTCACCCTACGAGGGGAAATCATTGTAGGGTAGTGATATTATTATCGCATACGCGCTGGTCCCGAATTCCATTTGCCTTACAGCTATTGCACGTCCAAGGTAGTGATTTCATTTCTGAAGCAGCTCCGAGAACTCTGTCTACTTCAGTAACGAGCCGAGATCATTGTAGGAGAGCTACGTTGTTCTCGGAGGCGCCTCGAGACTGATTTTTATTCGCCTTACAGCTATTGCACCTCCAGGGATGTGACTTCATTCCTGCAGCAGCGACGAGAACCATGTTCACTTCCCCGACGAGCCGAGTTCGTGATAGGATACTGAAATTGTTCTCGGGGCCGCCACGAGACTGTTTTCCATTTGCCTTACAGTCATTGCACCTCCATGGGAAGTGACTTCATTCTTGCGGCAGCCCCGAGAACAATATCAACTTCCCCTTCAAGCTGAGACCGTTGTAGGGTAATGACTTTGTTCTCGGAGCGGCGTCGAGACCAATTTCTATTTGCCTTACAGTCATTGCACCTCCAAAGGAAGTGCCTTCATTCCTGCAGCAGCCCCGATAACTCAGTCGACTACCTCTACGAGCTGAGATCATTGTAGGGTAGTGACATTGTTCGTGGAGACGCACTAAAACCGATTTCCCTTTGCCTTACAGCCATTGCAAGTCCAAGGGAAGAGACTCCTTTCATTTAGCAGCCCCGAGAGTTCAGCCGACTTCCCACAACGACCTGAGATCGTTGTAGGTTAGTGACTTTGTTCTCGGAAATGCGCCGAAACCGATACCATTTGCCTTACAACCATTGCATCCCCAAGGGAAGTGACTTCATTTCTGCAGCAGCCCCGAGAACTCTGTCCACTTTATCTGCGAGCCGAGATCATTGTAGGGTTGTGACTTTGTTCTCGAAGCCGCCCCGAGACCGATTTCCATTTTCCTTACAGTTATTAAGCCTCCACGGAAAATGACTTAATTCCTGCAGCAGCCCCGAGAACTCTGTCCGCTTCATCTACGAGCCGAATTCTTTGTAGGGTAGTGACTTTGTTCTTGGAGCTGTCCGGAGAGCGATTTCAAAAATCCTTACGAGCATCGCCACTCCGAGGAAGTGACTTCATTTCTGTAGCAGCCCCGAGAACCATGTTCACTTCTTCTACGAGCTGAGATCGTTTTACGGTACTGACTTTGTTCTAGGAGCCACCCCAAGAGCGATTTCAAAGATCCTTACAAGCATCACCACTCCAAGGGAGTGACTTCATTCCTGAGCAGCCCCAAGAACTCAGTCAACTTCCCCTACAAGCTGAGATCGTTGTAGAGTAGTGACTTCGTTCTCGGAGCCGCCCCGAGATTGATTTTCATTTGCCCCACAGATATTGCACCTCGAAGAGAAGTGACTTCATTCCTGCAGCAGCTACGAGAACTCGGTCGACTTTCCCTACAAGCTTAGATCATTGTAGGGTAGTGACAACATTACCGGAGACGCGCTGATCCCGATTTCCATTTACCTTACAGCTATTGCACCTCCAAGGAAGTGAATTCATTCCTACAGCAGCCCCGAGAACTCTGTCCACTCCATCTACGAGCCTAGATCATTGTAGGTCAGGGACTTTTTTCTCGGAGCAGCATTGAGAGCGATTTCAATGTTCCCTACAAGCATCTAAACTCCAAGGTAGTGACTTCATTCCTGCAGCAGTCCCGAGAACCATGTCCACTCTCCGAACGAGCTGAGATCGTTGTAGAGTAGTGATTTGTTCATGGAGCCGCCCCGCGAGCAATTTGAAAGTTCCTAACAAGCATCGCCACTCCAATGGAGTGACTTCATTCCTGCAGCAGCTCCGAGAACTCTGTCCCCTTCATCTACAAGCCGAGATCATTGTAGGGTAGTGATTTTGTTCTCGGAGCCGCCCCGAGAACGATTTCTATTAGCCTTACAGCTATTGCACCTCAAGGGGCAGGTACTTCATTTTTGCAGCAGCCACGAGAACAATATCCACTTCCCCTACAAGCCGAGTTCATTGTAGGGGAATGACTTTGTTCCTTGAGTCGCACTTTGCTCTCAGAGTCTCGCCGATACCGATTATCTTTTTCCTTACAGTTATTTCACCTCCAGGAAAGTGACTTAATTCCTTCAGCAGCCCCGAGAACCATGTCCACTTCCCCTACGAGCTGAGACCGCTGTAGGGTAATGACTTTGTTCTCGAAGCCGCCCCGAGACCGATTTCTATTTGCCTTACAGTTATTGCACCTCCAAAGGTAGTGCTTTCATTCCTGCAGCAGCCCCGAGAACTCTGTTCACTTCCCCTACGAACCGAGATCGTTGTAGGGTAGTGACTTTGCTCGCAGAGCCGCGCTGAGGCCAATTACCTTTTGCCTTACAGTTATTACACCTTCAGAGGAAGTGACATCATTCCTGCAGCAGCTCCGATCACCTTGCCCACTCTCTATGAGCAGAGATCGTTGTAGGGTATTGATTTTGTTCTCGGAGCAGCGCTGAGACCGATTTTCATTTGCCTTACAACCATTGCACCTCTACGGGAAGTGATTTCATTCCTGCAGCAGCCCGAGAACTCAGCTGAATTTCCCTACGAGATGAGATCGTTGTAGGGTAGTGACATTTTTCTCGGAGCCCCGCCGTGACCGATTTCCATTTGCCTTACAGCTATTGCACCTTCAAGGGAAGTGACTTCATTCCTGCAGCATCCCCGAGAACTAGTCGACTTCCCCTACGAGCCGATATCATTGTAGGTTAGTGACATTGTTACATTGAGAGGTAAAAATTATAGCGGATAATAGCGAATATTAGCGAAACTTTGGAACTTGATAACTTTTGAGCGACTGGGTAAAAGGTTTTAGTGTTAAAATATGTTGTAGCAACACTCTTTACCTGTCGAATGCACACTTTGTTTCTTCTCTGCAACTTTTGGATGACCCACGCTAAGCGTTTCCGCAATGTAAAAATGACGAAAATTTCTGTAATCCAAAATTCAACCTTCAATAACTTTTGAACTGCTGGTCAAAATGATGCGGCATGCATTTACGATGTTGTGGAGCTACGCAAGAGCTTTCGAACGCACACATAATTTTTCTGAGAAACTACTGGTTGACTCACGGTAAGCCAAAAATTGACCGACTTTGACTCCGAATAACTGTTGAACCAAGCAGCAGAATGCTGACACAAACAGATTATAAGTTGTTGTGATATTTTTTTCGGTTAAACATCTTAATTGAACAAGTTTTTGTGCACGGGATCGCGCCAAAATATCAAAAATCAAAAAGTAAAATTCAAAATGTTTATTTTAGCTCAACTTCGAGAGTTAATACTTTTTTTCCACGTGCAAAATGATTTGGAGAACAATATAATGTAGTCTCACTCTTTTTCCACCAGAAACTTCTTCTGATTGTCTCTAGCATGTCTGGGTGGCTCACGCTAAGCGTTCCCGCAGAAGTATAATTTCGATTTTCTCCGAAAAAAATGCCAGGTCCACAAATACATGATGAACATAATAGCGAATGTTATCGAAACTTTGGAGCTAAATAACTTTTGAACAGCTAAACACACTGTTTTGGTGTTTCAATATGTATTAGCACTACTCTTTACCTGTAGAACGCACAGTTTGTTTCGTCTCTGCAAATTCTAGATGGCTAACGCTAAGCGATTCCGCAAATGGAAAAAATCTAAAATTCCAAAAAATCTAAATTTCAATCTTCAATAACTTTTGAACCGCTGGCAAATAAGTTAGAGAACTATGCAGTGGCTTTTGAACACACACATTGTTCTTCTGCGAGACTGCTGAATTGCTCACGCTAAGCCCTAGAAAACGATGAAAACTGAACAAATAAAAAATTTACTAACTTTGACTTGGAATAACTTTTGAACAAAGCTGCAGAATGCTTAGAGTCAAAATTTTGGAGTTGTTGTCCTACTCTTCTTTTGTTGAAGTTTTTAATCGAATCAAGCTTTTGCGCACGGAATCGCCCACAAAATCAAAAACCAAAAAGTATAAATTCGAAAACTCCAAGTGCAGAATGATTTCGAAAAACAATATAAAGTAGGCCCACTCTTCTTCTATGAGAAACTTCTTTACGATTGTCTCTAGCATGTCTGGGTGGCTCACGCTAAGCGTTTCCGCAGAAACATAATTTCGATTTTTTCCGAAAAAACTGCGAAGTCCACAAATACATGATGAACATAATAGCGAATATTATAGAAAATTTGGAGTTTATTAATTTATAAACAGCAGCTGGTCATAATGTTTTGGTTCCAATATGTCGTAGCACTACTCTTCACCTGTCGAACGCACACTTTGTTTCTCCTCTGCGACTTCTGGATGGCTAACGCTAAGCGACTCCGCAAAGGGAAAAATTAAAAATTCCAAAAATCGAAAATTCAATCTTTAATAACTTTTGAACCGCTGGTCAGAGTGTTTTCGTGTGCAATTATGTTGGAGGACTTTGCAGTGGCTTTTGAACGCACACATTGTTTTTTTCTGTGAAACTGCTAGATCGCAAACGCTAAGCCCTCGAAAACTGAAAAAATAAAAAAATGACCAACTTTGACTTGGAATAACTTTTGAACAAAGCTGCAGAATGCTAAGAGTCACGAATTATAAGTTGTTGTGCTACTCTTTTTCTGTTTTTGTGGTCTCGGATCAAATTTTTGCCCGCGGGATCGCCAACAATATCGAAAATCAAAAAGTAATAATTCAAAATGAAAATCTAACCCAATTTTGAGGGTTAATAACTTATTTTTTTCCGCATGCAAAATGATTTGGGGGAACAATTTAGTGTAGTTACACTCTTCCTCTACAAGAAACCTTTTAGTCTACAGCGCAAAATCGAGTGTCCGGAGCACTCGCGGGGACCGGTCCACGGTCCCTATAGTTTCATTGCACTAGTTGTTTTTTGGGTGTCGTTCGTCATTTTGCTCTGGAGATTTCGATATCACTACTCAAGTGTTGCCAGTAGGCGAGGTCGCTGTCACTTGCACCGACTCAACTCTAACTTCCCTTTGGGCAGGTTCGGCCATAGACCACGCGGTGTCCTCACGGAGGTGGAATCGTGAAGGAAACACATTCTGCCAATAGCAGCTAAAGCCACTGATCACTTGAGTTTTTACGGACGAATGGTTAGGAAAAAAACACTTCGAAAGTCTTGGGGAATTGTGACTTCGATTTCAGGGTGCAGAATAGCGAAACTTTGAAGCTTAATATATTGTGAACGGCTCATCATAACGATTTGGTGTCCCAAGATGTTGTAGCACTACTTTTTACTTGTCGAACGCACATTTTGTTTCTCCCCTGCAACTCCTGGATGACTCACGCTAAGCGATTCCGCAAGGTAAGAAAATCAACAATTACTGAAATCGAAAATTCATCCTTTAATAACTTTCGAATTGCTGTTCAAAATGATGTGATACTTGATTACGATGTTGTAGAGCTACGCAAGGGCTTTCGAACGCACACATCTTTTGTTTCTGAGAGACTACTGGTTGGCTCACGCTAAGCAATTGAAAGAGGTTAAAAATTTGAAAATCCAAAAACTGCCCAACTTGGACTTGGAATAACTTTTGAATCAAGCTGCAGAATGCTAACAGACACGAATTATAAGTGGATTTGCTACTCTTATCCTGTTGAATCTTGTAATCGAATCATTTTTTTGCGCATGGGGTCGCCCACAAAATCAAAAACCAAAAAGAATAAATTCTAAAATTTCATTTTAGCTAATGAGGCCCAAATCAATCAATCAATTCATTTTAGCTCAACTTTGAAAAGTGATAATTTTCTTCTCCGCAAGCAGAATGACTTGGAAGGAAAATATAATATGTGCCCTCTCTTCTCCTATAAGAAACTTCTTTCCGATTACCTCTAGCATGTACGGGTGGCTCACGCTAAGCGTTTTTGAAGAAACATAATTTCGATTTTTTCCGAAAAAACTGTGAAGTCCACATATACATGATGAACATAAAAGCGAATATTAACGAAACTTTGGAGCTTAATAGCTTTTGAGCAGCTGGTCAGAATGTTTTGGTGTTTCATTATGTTGTAGCACTAATCTTCACCTGTCGAACGCACACTTTGTTTCTTCTCTGGAACTTCTGGATGGTTAACGCTAAGCGATTCTGCTAAGTTAGAAAATAAAAAATTCCATAAGTCGCAAATTCAATCTTTAATAACTTTCGAATCGCTGGTCAGAATGCTTCCGAGTGCAATTATGTTGGAGAAATTTGCAGTGGCTTTCGACCGCAACATTTTTTTTTGTGAAACTGCTGAATCGCTCACGCTAAGCCCTTGAAAACGGTGAAAACTGAAAAAATAAATAAATGACCAACTTTGACTTGGAATAACTTTTGAACAAAGCTGCAGAATGCTAGAAGTCGTAGGCTGTAAGTTGTTGTGCTACTCTTTCTCTGTACTTTCGTCGTCTCGGATCAAATTTTGGCCTGCGGGATCGCCAACAATATTGAAAAACAAAAAGTATTATTTCATAAATGAAAATCTAACCAAACTTTCAGGGTTAATAATTTTTTTTCCGCATGCAAAATGATTTGAGGGAACAATATAGTGTAGTTACACTCTTCCTTTACAAGAAACCTCTGTGTCTAATTGTCTCTAGCAGGTTTGTGTGGCTCACGCTAAGCGTTTGCGCATAAGTCAAATTTATATTTTTTCCGAAAAAAAGGAACAAGTCCACATTAACAGCTGCCTGATCGAGTGTCCGGAGCACTCGGGGGAGCCGGTCCACGGTCCCTATAGTGTCTTTGCGCAAGTTGATTTTTGGGTGTCGCTCGTCATTTTGCTCCGTGAAGATTTCGATATCACTACTCAAGTGTTGCCAGTAGGCGAGGTCGCTGTCACTTGCACCGACTCAACTCTAACTTTCCTTGGGCAGGTTCGTCCATAGACCACGCGGTGTCTTCACGGGGGCGGAACCGCGAAGAAAGCACATTCTGCCAATAGCAGCTTAAGCCACTGATCACTCGAGTTTTCACGGACGAACAGTTCGGAAAAAAACATAACGAAAGTCTTGGGAAATTGTTTTCACGCTTTCAGGGTGAAGAATAGCAAAACTTTAGAGCTTAAAAACTTCTGAACGACTCATCATAACGATTTGGCTTTTCAAGATGTTGTAGCACTACTCTTCACCTTTAGAACGCACTATGTTTATTCTCTGCGAAAAATGGATGACTCACGCTAAGCGATTCCGCAAGGTGAGAAAAAAAAATGGAAATCGAAACTTCCACCTTTGAAAACTTTCCAATCGCTAGTCAGGAAGATGCGATATGCGACTACGATGTTGTAGAGCTACGCGTGGGTATTCGAGCGCACACATCATTTTTTCTGAGAAACTACTGGTTGGCTCACGCTAAGCCCCTTGAATGAGGTAACAATTTGAAAATTCAAAAATTGACAAACTTTGACTTTGAATAACTTCTGAACCAAGCTGCAGAATGCTAACAGACACATATTGTAAGTGGTTTTGCTACTCTTTTCCCCTTGAACCTTTTAATCAAATAAAAAATTTGCGCACGGGATCGCCCTCAAAATCAAAAACCAAAAGGTATAAATTCAAAAATTTTATGCAAGCTCAATTTTGCAAATTGATTTATTTTCCGTGATCAAAATAATGTAGGCCCACTCTTCTACAAGAAATTTTTTTCCGATTGCTTCTAGCATGTCTGGGAGGCTCACGCTAAGGGTTTCCGCAAAAACATAATTTAGATTTTTTCCGAAAAAACTACTGTCCACAATACATGATGAACATAATAGCGAATATTAGCAAAACTTTGGAGTTCGATAATTTTTGAACGTCTGGTCAGAATGTTTTGGTGTTTCAATATGTTTTAGCACTACTCTTTACCTATCGAACGCACACTTTTTCATTCTCTGCAACTTCTGGATGACTAACGATAAGCGTTTGCCATCCACAAATTCAATCTTCAATAATTTTTGAACCGCTGGTCAGAATGTTTTCGGGCGCAAATATGTTAAAGAAATTTGCAGGGGCTTTTGAACTCACACGTAGTTTTTCTGCAAGACTGCTGGATCGCTCACGCTAAGCCCTTGCAAACGATGAAAACTGAAAAAGTCAAAAATTGATCATTTTTGACTTGGAATAACTTTTGAACAAAGCTGCAGAATGCTAAAACTCACAGATTATAAGTTGTTGTGCCATTATTTTTTCTGTAATTTCGTCGTCTTGGATCAAATTGTTGTCCGCAGAATCGCCCACAATATCGGAAACCAAATGTAAAAATTCAAAAACTAAAATTACACCCAACTTTGAGGGTCAATAACTTTTTTTTCTGTATAGAAAATGGTTTTGGGGAACAATACAGTGTAGTTCCAGTCTTCTTCTACAAGAAACTTTTTTCCGAATATATCTAGCATGTCTGTGTGACTCACGCTGAGTGTTTGCGCAAAAAAACAAATTTAGATTTTTTTCCGAAAAAATTAAAGTACACATGAACAGCTACTTGATCGAGTGTCCGGAGCACTTGTGGGGGCCGGTCCACGGTCCCTATAGTTTCATTGCACAAGTCGATTTTTGGGTGTCGTTCATCATTTTGCTCCGTGAAGATTTCGATATCCAACTCAAGTGTTGAGAGTAGGCGAGGTCACTGTCACTTGCACCGACTCAACTCGAACTACCCTTGGGTAGGTTCGGCCATAGACCATGCGGTGTCTTCACGGGGGTGGAACTTTGAAGAAAGCACATTCTGCCAATAGCAACTGAAGCCACTGATCACTCTTTTCACGGACGAACGGTTCGGAAAAAAAAAACACAATGAAAGTCTTGGGGAATTGTGACCATGATTTCAGGGTACAGAATAGCGAAATTTTGGAGCTTTATAACTTCTGAACAACTCACCAGAACGATCTGGTGTTTCAAGATGTTGTAGCACTACTCTTTACCTGTCGAACGCAGTTTTTGTTTATTTTCTGCGACTCATGGATGACTCACACTAAGCAATTCTGCAAAGGAGGGAAATCTAAAATTTCTGAAATCGAAAATTCAACCTTTAATAACTTTCGAACCGCTTTTGAGAATGATGCGGTATTTGAATACGATGTTGTAGAGCTACGCAAGGGCTTTCGAACGCACACCTTATTTTTTATGAGAGATTACTGGTTGACTCACGCTAAGCCCTTGAAAGAGGTAAAAATTTGAAAATTCAAAAATTGAACAACTTAGACTTGGAATAACTTTTGAACCAAGCTGCAAAATGCTAACAGACCTGATTTATAAGTTGTTTTGCTACTCTTTTTCTGTTGAACCATTCAATTGAATAATTTTTTTGTGCGAGGGATCGCCCACAATATCAAAAACCAAAAAGTAGACACTCAATTTTTTTATTTATTGCTCAACTTTGAAATTTGATAACTTTTTTTCCGATTGCAGAATGATTTGGAAGAACAAAATAATGTAGGCCCACTCTTCTTCTGCAAGAAACTTTTCCCATTGTCTCTAGCACGTCTTGGTGGCTCACGCTAAGCGTTTCCGCAAAAAACATAATTTCAATTTTTTCCACAAATACATGATGAATATAATAGCGGATATTATCGAAACTTTGGAGCTTAATAATTTTTGAAAAACCAGTCAGAATATTTTGGTGTTTCAATATTGTTGTAGCAAGACTCTTTACCTGTCGAACGCAGTTTTGTTTCTTCTCGTCAACTTCTGGATGACTCACGATAAGCGATTCCGCAAGGTGAGAAAAGCAAAATTTCTGGAATAGAAAATTCAACCTTTAATAACTTTCGAAACAATGGTCAGAATGATGCGGTATACAAAGACGATGTTGTAGAGCTACGCAAGGGCTTTCGAACGCACACATCATTTTTTCTGAGAAACTACTGGTTGACTCACGCTAAGCTCTTGAAACAGGTAAAAATTTGATAATTCAAAAATTTACCAGTTTTGACTTGGAATAACTTTTGAAACAAACTGCAGAATGCTAACTGACTCGAATTATAATTTGTTGTGCTACTCTTTGTCTACTGCACCTTTCAATCGAATCAGGGGATCGCTTGTAAGATCAAAATCAAAAAAGTAGAAATTCATTTTTTTTATTTTAGCTCAACATTGAAAATTTAAAACTTTTTTCTCCGCGTGCAGAATGATTTGTAAGAACAATGCAATGACTGTAAGGCAATGGAAATTGGTGTCGGCGCGGCTCCGAGATTAAAGTCACTACCCTACAATGATCTCATCTCGTAGAGGAAGGGAACATGGTTCTGGGATCTGCTGCAGGAATGAAGTCACTCCCTCGGAGTGGCGATGCTTGTAAGGAACTTTGAAATCGCTCTCGCGTCGGCTCCGAGAAAAAAAGTAACTACCCTCCAATGATCTCGGCTCGTAGATGAAGTGATAATGGTTCTCGGGGCTGCTGCAGGAATGAAGTCACTTCCCTCGGAGTTGCAATATCTGTAAGGCAACTGGAAATAAGTCTCGGCGCAGCTCCGAAAGCAATGTCACTACCCTACAATGATCTCAGCTCGTAAGGGAAGTCGACTGAGTTTTTGGGGCTGCTGCAGGAAAGAAGTCACTATCTTGGAGGAACAATAGAGGTAAGGCAAATGAAAATCAGTCTTGCCGCGGCTCCGTGAACAAAGTCACTACCCTACAACGATCTCAGCTCGTAGGGGAAGTTGACTGAGTTCTCCGGGCTGCTGCAGGAATGAAGTCACTTCACTTAGAGGTGCAATGGTTGTACGGCAAATGGAAGTCGGTCTCGGGGTGGCGCCTAGATCAAAGTAATTCTCCTACAATGATATCGGCTCGTAGATAAAATGGACAGAGTTCTCGGAGCTGCTGCAGGAATGAGGTCACCCCCTTGGAGTGGCGATGCTTGTAAGGAACTTTGACATCGCTCTCGGGGCGGCTCCGAGAACAGAGTTACTACCCTTCAATGATTACGGCTCGTAGATTAAGTGAACATAATTTTCGGGGCTGCTGCAGGAATGAAGTCACTTCCCTCTGAGGTGCAAGAGCTGTAAGGCTAATGGAAATCGGTCTCGAAGCGGCTCTGAAAACTAAATCACTACCCTAAAACAATCTCAGCTCGTAGAGGAAGTGGACATGGTTCTCGGGGCTGTTGCAGGAGTCAAGTCACTCCCTTGGATTAATGATGCTTGTAAGGAACTTTGAAATCGCTCTCGGGGAGGCTCCGAGAATAAAGTCACTACCCTAAAACGATCTCAGCTTGAAGGTGGAATGGACATGGATCTCGGATCTGCTACAGGAATGAAGTCACTTCCCCTGGAGGTGCAATGACTGTGAGGCAAATGGAAATCGGACTCGCGGCGGCTTCGAGAACAAAGTCACTCGCCTACAATAATTTCGGCTCGTAGATGAAGAAGACAGATTTCCCGGATCTGCTGCAGTAATGAAGTCACTCCCTTGGAGGTGCAATGGTTGTAAGGCAAATGGGAATCAGTCTTGGCGCGGCTCCGAGAATAAAGTCACTACCCTACAACGATCTCGGCTCGTAAAGGAAGTCGACTGAGGTCTCAGGGCTGCTACAGGAATGAAGTTTCTTCCCTTTGAGGTGCAATGGTTGTTAGGCAAATGGAAATCGGTCTCGGGGCGGCTCCGCAACAAAGTAACTCTCCTTCAATGATATCGGCTCGTAGATGAGGTAGACAGAGTTTTCGGAGCTGCTGTATGAATGAAATCACTGCCTTGGAGTGGCGATGCTTGTAAGAAACGTTAAAATCGCTCTCGGGGCGGCTCCGAGAACAAAGGAACTACCCTTCAATGATATCGGCTCGTAGATGAAGTGTACAGAATTTTTGGGGCTGTTACAGGAATGAAGTCACTTCCTTCTGAGGTGCAATGGCTGTAAGGCGAATGGAAATCGGTCTCGGAGCAGCTCCGAGAACTAAGTCACTACCCTAAAACGACCTCTGCTCGTAGGGGAAGTGGGCATGGTTCTCGGGGTTATTGCAGGAATAAGTCACTCCCTTGGAGTGGCGATGCTTGTAAGGAACTTTGAAATCACTTTCGGGGCGGCTTCGAGATAAAGTCACTGCCCTAAAACGATCTCGGTTTGTAGGGGGAGTCGACTGAGTTTTCGGGGCTGCTGCATAAATGAAGTCACTTCCCTTTACCACGTCCCATGATGTGATGACACCTGCACCACGTTTCATGATGTGATGACACCTGCACCACGTTTCATGATGCGATGACACCTGCACTTCGTTACGTGATGTGATGACACCTGAACCACGTTCCATGTTGTGATGACACCTGCACCACGTTCCATGATATGATGACACCTGCACCACGTTCCATGATGTAATGACACCTGTACCACGTTCCATGATGTGATGACACCTGCACCGCGTTCCTTGATGTGATGACACCGGCACCGCTTTCCATGGTGTGACGACACCTGCATCTTGTTCCATGATGTCGCGACATCTGCGACACGTTCCATGATGTGTAAACACCTGCACCACGTTCCATGATGTGATGATAACTGCACCACGTTCCATGATTTGATGACACCTGCACCACGTTCCATGATGTGTCGACACCTGCACCTCGTTTCATGATGAAATGACACCTGCACCACGTTCAATGATTGGACGACACGTGCACCGCGTTCCATGATGTGACGACACCTGCACCACGTTCCATGATGTGTCGATACCTGCACCACGTTCCATGAAGTGTCGACACCGGCACCATGATCCATGATGGGATGACACCTGCACCACGTTCCATGAAGTGATGACGCCTGCACCACATTCCATGATGTGTCGACACCGGCACCACGTTCCATGATGTATCGACACCGGCACCACTTTCCATGATGTGCCGACACCTGCACCGCGTTCCATGATGTGACGACACTTGCACCACGTTCCATGATGTGATGACACCTGCACCCCGTTCCATGACGTGATGACACCTGCACCACGTTCCATGATATGATGACACCTGCACCACGTTCCATGGTGTAGTGACACCTGCACCACGTTCCGTGATGTGATGACACCTGCACCACGTTCCATGTTGTGATGACACCTGCACCACCTTCCATGATGTGATGACACCTGCACCACGTTCCATGATGTGATGACACCCGCACCCCGTTCCATGATGTGATGACACCTGTACCACGTGTCATGGTGTGATGACACCTGCACCACGTTCCATGATGTGATGACACCTGTACCACGTTCCATGTTGTGAAGTCACCTGCACCACGTTCCGTGATGTGATGATACCTGCACCACGTTCCTTGATGTGATGACACCTGTACCACGTTCCATGATTTGATGACACCTGCACCACGTTCCATGATGTGATGACACCTGTACCACGTTCCATTATGTGATAACACCTGCACCACGTTTCATGATGTGATGACACCTGCACCACGTTCCATGATGCGATGACACCTGTACCACGTTCCATGATGTGATGACACTTTTTAAGAAATATAATCGAAATCCACGACACAGAATCTCCAATCGATATCATTTACCTTGACTTTCAAAAGGTCTGATAAAGTCCCCCACAAGCACCTAATTGGTAAATTGCACAGTATCGGTGCAATTTACCATAAAATGCTGGCTTTCGGACAGACGGCAGCGAGTTGGACATATCAGAGCTTCCTCTCTCTGGGGTAACGTTACAAGCGGCGTGCCTCAAGGATCCGTGTTAGGGCCAGTTCTCTTTATAATATTCATTAACGATCTAGATGGTAACGTACTCTCTATCATTAGCAAGTATGCAGACGATACTAAGATCGAAGGAAAAGTGCAAATTGAACTAGAGTGTCAGCAGATCCAACTAGACTTGAACAAAATTGTTGATTGGTCAGAAAAGTGGCAAATGAAATTTAATGTCCACAAATGCAAAGTTATGCACATAGGTCTTCATAACCCCAAACACGAATATTCAATGTCTGGAAAAAAAACTCCTTCCCGTCACCGAAGAGAGAGATTTAGGTGTCATCTTTAGTAACGACTTAGAAAGCAGCAAGCAATGTAATGATGCTGCCAAGAAAGGCAACAAAATGCTAGGTATGATATCCCGCACTATCTCGTACAAAAACCAGCACAGTATGCTCAAGTTATTTAATGCATTTGTTAGGCCGCATCTCGAGTAGGCCGTTCATTTCTGGTCTCCATTCCTTAGAAAATACGTTATTAAACTTGAGAAGGTTCAACGTAGAGCTTCCAAACTCATCCCCTCGCTGCGGAATAAATCGTACAAAGACAGCCTTCATGAACTCAACCTTTATTCGCTAGAGAAACGTCGAGTCAGAGGCGACATGATAGAAGTGTGGAAGATTATGGAGGGTAAGGAAAACGTCGACCCAGCTAGCCTTTTCACTCTACATACAAACGCAGTGACTAGGAACAATGGATACAAAATCGTTAGAAAACTTTTCTCACTCGACATCACGCTCAATTTCTTCACGTATAGAGTTGTCGGAAAATGGAACAAACTTCCAGCAGAGGTTGTAAACAGCAATACAATCGATACTTTTAAGTCGCTGCTCGATAAGTTCTACATAAATCGCCGATAAATAGCTAAGCCGTTCCATTTCCTGTTGTTATAAATATGAACAGAAATGGCACACGAAGCTCTCCTAGACGTTCTACTTCAAAACTGATCCTCTTGCTATCAAAAGGCAACCTAATTTGGGCCAATAGGCCTGTTAGACATTTTACTCCAGAACTAACCTTCATGCTATCAAACGGCAACCTAGTTTGGGCCAATATGCATGTTGTTGTCGTCCTACACTTGTAAACACTTGTCTTGTAAACATGTAGACACCTGCACCACGTCCCATGATGTGATGACACCTGCACCACGTTCCATGATGTGCCGATACCTGGACCATGTTCCATGATGTGTCAACACCTGCACCACGTTCCATGATGTGTCGACACATGCACCACGTTCCATGATGTGTCGAGACCTGCACCACGTTCCATGATGTGTCGACACCTGCACCACGTTCCATGATGTGTCGAGACCTGCACCACGTTCCAAGATGTGACGACACCTGCACCACGTTCCATGATGTGTCGAGACCTGCACCACGTTCCATGGTGTGTCGACACCGGCACCATTTCCATGATGTGATGACACTTGCACCACGTTCCATAATGTGATGACACCAGTAAAATGATGGATTAAATTATACAGTATCATAATGCAATTATACAGTATTTTGTTGCCAGTTCACAGTATCTTAATGCAATTACTGAGTATCAAGATGCAATTGTACAATATCTTAATGCAAGTTTACTGTATCTGAATGCAATAATGTAGTGAGTGTCTTGATGTAATTATACAGAGTCTCAATGCAATTGTTGAGCGTCTTGTCGTGAATGAAGTTTTATCAAATTGTACAGTATCCTGACGCAATTATACAGTATCATAATGCAATTATTCAGTATCCAGATAAATTTCCAAATACTTTCAGATGTCTACTAGGTTATGGAAATCATTTCTTAGAATGAGTATCGATATTTTAGTTTGACCAACGCAGTTGCATTACGACAGCTGGCATTTCTCGAAAATGTCGCATTAGGGCATAATGGTGGAGACGTCGTACGTGTTGATTCTGAGCTAACCCTCCTTCCTGTTCCTTCGTCGCCCTTATCTAATGAGGAATACATCTTGTCCATATTTTCTTGTCTTTAGTTTGGAAAGTTACGCATTTTAAACACTAAAATGAGAATCGAGTAAACCTCGACACCCTGCGTCTGATGAAATACCCATTACCCGTTCTTGCGTCGACTGAGGAACCCGTGTAGCGAGAAGCGCAGCACAACAACCCAACCGCACCCAGAGGTAGACGCCTGCTAACGGCGGACTGAAACAAACGTACTGGTATCAATAACGAAGCGTAGGTATAAAACCGAATTAATTCATGTTAGATCAGATTAAGGTGGTTATCTCCACCGGATTTCTGACGCGATTATATTAGATTTTGAAGGTTCATCTCCACCAGAGCTCTGACGAAAGATTTTGCGAGCTCTTCCGTAGAGCGGGTGTCTCTGTTGGAATATCGGGATTCCCATTCTCGACAGTGAGTTTGACCGATAGCAAATCTGTTGTTGTTGCCACATACACCATCTCCATTCCCAGTCTCCTTCTTTCTCACCCTCGTCACTCTTTCCTCGAACTTCTTTCTTATTGTCCTCAAATTTCTGGCACAACCGTTTGCCCCACAGGAGATGATAAAATATCAATCTGTGGCGGGTCATTGGGACCTCACTGTTTTTTTCCGGGTTTCACATGCGGTGGTGGCAATCGCTCCAGCGGACCGCCCGAAAGCCTTGATGCCCACCGACACTCGCGTGTTGAGTGGGACAAGGAAAGGTGGGCTAATCAAATGCCGTTTTACCACGTCATGAAAGAAATAACGACACCGGACAGCCACAAGATCTGTTTGCTCCTTTTCCGGCAGTTGGTTTCACGTTCTTACTACTCGGGGAAGGTGTAGGGTGGGGGGCTACGCCTCGCCTAGTTTGTTAATGCAATGGTGGCTGAAGTAGGGGGGGGGCGTGGGGTATGTCATAGGGTGAAGAGGTCGTGGGGGATAAAATGGCATTACTGCTAGGGCATGGTAAGGGGGAACCGGGGTAGATAGCCAGGAGAACAAAAAGATTCCTGACTATAAAGTGGGGAATGAGGTAGCAAATTCTGAGGGAGATCGAGCCCGGGGATGTTGAATAATAATAAAAAATGCCTTTACTGAAGTACTTGATGGTACAATAACACTTACAAATAAGCAAGTTTAACATAGCATTCCTACCAATCCATTCAAATTACGCACATTAAGAACATACGTGGAGACAAAATAGTGATGAATTATCGACATAAATTTAGAATTTGAGTAAACGACAAGTGGGCTTGGTTACATTTTGTCCCATTCCAACATGAATATGAGTATAAAAAAAATCAATGTTGGTGAGGTAAAGTATATAGCCACCCGTCGGCCAACATATTCAATGTCTCCATTTGCATGGATAGGTAGATAGGAGTGAAGCATTACATCTATTAGTATCGGAATCTTCCTGCATCAGAAGAATTCTGTCCCACCTCAATTCCATCAGAGATAATTCGTATCCCTCACTATCACATATGGCCTCCAGGAAGGGATTATTAGATTTTATAATACGCTTTTAGAGGCTATAGGTACCTTTTCTAGCTCGTACCTTATGACAGTCAACATCATATGGCGGAAATACTAAGCTATCAATCGTTCTCTAAGGATACCAATCAAACTGTTGAAAATATCATTGTTGGCTACTCGAAGTTCACTGATAGAGACTCTCGTCAATTTACATCACAGTGAGTTAGAATAGTTAGGGTGGGCGGTTACAGTTGGTTTTAAAGAGCTGCTTCTCAACATCGGATATGCAGAAGCTAATCTTGCTTATAAGCTGAATGACAACTGCATATCATTTTCGAATTTGTTGGAGATGTCCATTATCACACCGGTTGTTTCTTATTAAGTGACCTAAGTAAAGAAAAATTAAACACATAATCCATCGGATTACTATTTAAAACATTATTCATTTGGAACTGGATACTTTGCATAGTGATTTTCCTAGCATACAAAAATATTTGCTAGTATTGTACTCAATATCTAGCGTTGCGGCCTCCGCCTCGCATATCATTATCATAGTTTGATGAACATCAACATGAGAAGTCAAGAGACCCATATCGTCGGCATAGCTGTTTGCGTTTAAACAGCAGTCGCCAATATGACATCCAACGCAGCCAAGAGCTAGACGCTCATGTGCTACCTACATACACATCGGATAGCAGGGGCGAATGAATACCTCCCTGCCTTATTCCATTGGTTGTTCGGAACGGATTTGGTGTGGAAGTTCCCCACCGTAACTCACATTATTGTTGTTGGTACCAGTATTTTAATAGTTTTACGAGGTGCGCAGTCGTCCCCCTTTCAATTAGTATTTTGAATAATTTCCAATGATTAATGACATCAAAGGCTTCTTTGGCATCTTGAAAACACAAGTACATTGGCGAGATTCTACTGACAAAATAATATGAGTTTGTTTTAAGGTAAAAATAGTCGTTTCCGTTCCATGCCGAGGCCTAAAGCCAAATTGGTTAGATTTTGTTTTGAGACATTCGCCAAGCCGAATGGTTAGATTTTGTTTTGAGACATTCGCCGAGCTCCTTCATCATCTACCAGGACCCAGAAAAGGTCACTGACCCGGGTGAGCGTTACTTGGTCATTGCCTACATATACGAGGGGTAACTCGTTACTATACCCTGTCAGTGGTTCAGAGATTAACGCCAGTTGTAATTCAGAGAGCGATATATATTTTTAGATGAGCCTCGTTAGGAATGGACCGTTTTCATTTGACAGTGTGAAGGTATAAACGATATGTATTTAACCTATTTTTCCGATGTTCCTTTTTAGTGTTTGTGTTTTTCCTATTACGCACGAGTGTGCATATTTACTGTTGGTGGTTCGTTGTTTCCACCCTTACTGGGCATAGATACAAATCTATTATAGCGGTGGTACCCATTAGGCATATGTGCCTGCATTAACTATTTACTGTGTGTTTCCTTTTTACTGTTGGTGGTTCGTTGCTTGCGCAATTTCGGTGCTTATATATAGTAAAGCGGTGGTACCTATTGTGCACCGGGGTGCATATTCTAGATAGGCTGTCATCTGTGTGCGGGTGGAAGGAAAAATCACTCCAGTCTCAGGACTTCTCTTGATTATAATAAAATAGAGTTATTT
>SDVV010000521.1:0-31122 GCA_016164225.1 Gammarus roeselii | reverse complement strand
AAAATACCTAAGACACCTATAACACCTTGAACACCTTAAACACCTATAACAACTTAAACACCGAAAACAATTAAAACACATATAACAACTTAAATACCAAAAACAACTATAACACCTACACAACTAAAACAACTAGAACAACTAAAATACCTACAACAACTAAAACACCTACAACAACTACATTACATGAAACAACTGGAACACTTAAAACAACTTCAACACATAAAACAACTATTACACCTAAAACAACTAAAACACCTATAACAACTTGAACACCAAGAACAACTATAACACCTTAAACAACTATAACACATAAAACAACTATAACACCTCATACAACTAAAACACATTAAACAGCTAAAACAACTAGAACAACTAAAACAACTGTAACACGAAATCAACTAAAGACCTAAAACAACTAAAACAATTAAAACAACTACAACAACTATAACAACTAAAACAACTAAAACAACTAAAACAACTATAAACAACTAAAACAACAATAACAACTAAACAACTAAAACAACTAGAACAACTAGAACAGCTAAAACAACTAAAACAACTAAAACAACTAAATCAACTATAACAACTAAAACAACTTAAACAACTATAACACCTAGAACAACTAAAACAACTATAACAGCTAAACAACTGAAGCAACTGGAAATAGAACAACTAAAACAACTAGAACAACTAAAACAACTGAAACCACTAAAACAACCGAACAACTAAAAGACTTAAAACAACTAAAACAACTAAACAACCAAAACAACTAACAACTAAAACAACTAAAACAACTAAAACAACTAAAACAACTAAAACACCGAGAAACAACTAAACACATATAACACCTGGAACACTTCAAACAACTATAACACCTAGAACAATTAAAACAACTAAAACAATTAAACAACTAAAACAACTAAAACAACTGAAACAACTAAAACAACTATAACAACTATAACAACTAAAACAACTAAAACAACTAAAACAATTGAAACAACTACAACAACTAAAACAACTAAAACAACTAAACAACTAAAACAACTATAACAATTAAAACAGCTAAAAAACCTAAAACAACTAGAACAACTACAACAACTAAAACAACTAACACAACTAAAACAACTAAAACAACTAAAACACCTATAACACCTACAACAACAGAAACAACTAAAACAACTATAACAACTAAAACAACTGAAACAACTAAAACAACTATAACACCTAGAACAACTAAAACACCTAAACAATTATAACACCTAAAACACCTACAACAACAGAAACAACTAGATAACTATAACAACTACAACAACAAGAAACAACTAAAACAACTAAAACAACTCAAACAACTAAAACAACGAAAACAACTATAACAACTATAACAACTAAAATAAATGAAACAACTAGAACAACTAAAACAACTGAAACAACTAAAGCAACTAAACAACTAAACAGCTAAAACAACTAAACAAATATAAACAACTAAACAACTATAACAACTAAACAAGTAAAACAACTAGAACAACTAGACCAAATAAAACAACTATAACAACTAAAACAACTATAACAACCAAAACAACTAAATCAACTATAACAACTAAAACAACTAAAACAACTAAAACAACTAAAACAACTAAACAATTAAACAACTAAACAACTAAAACAACTAAAACAACTAAAACAACTAAAAAACAACCAAACAACTAAACAACTACAACAACTAAAACAACTATAGACAACTAAACAACTATAATAACTAAACAACGACAACAACTAGAACAACTAGAACAACTAAAACAACTAACAACTATAACAACAAAAACAACTAAAACAACTAAACAACTGCAACAACTTAAACAACTATAACGCAAAAAACAACTAAAACAACTCAAACAACTATAACAACTATAACAACTAAAATAACTAAAACAACAAGAACAACTAAAACAACTATAACACCTAAAACAACATGAACACCTAAAAATACTATACTAACTAGAACAAATAAAAATAACTAAAACAACTAAAACAACTGAAACAACAAAAACAACAAAAACAACTAGAACAACTGAAACAAATATAACAACTAAAACAACTAAAACAACTAAAACAACTAAAACAACTAAAACAACTAAAAACAACTAAACAACTAAACAACTACAACAACTAAAACAACTAAAACAACTAAACAATTAAACAACTAAACAACTAAAACAACTAAAACAACTAAAACAACTAAAAAACAACTAAACAACTAAATAACTACAACAACTAAAACAACTATAGACAACTAAACAACTATAATAACTAAACAACGACAACAACTAGAACAACTAGAACAACTAAAACAACTAACAACTATAACAACAAAAACAACTAAAACAACTAAAACAACTGAAACAACTGAAACAACTTAAACAACTATAACACCTAAAACAACTAAATCACCTAAACAACTTCACCAACTAAAACAACTATAACAACTAACAACGAAAACTCCTGAAACAACTAAAACAACTTGAACAACTAAAACAGCTATACAACTAAAACCACTTGAACAACTATAACAACTAAAACACATGAAACAACTATAATCAACTAAAACAACTAAAACAAATACAACACCTAAAACAACTAAAACGCCTACAATAGCTTCAAGAACTATAAGAACTAAAACAACTGTAACAACTAAAACAACTAAACACCCAGAACAACTATAACACAAAAAACAACTAAAACAACTCAAACAACTATAACAACTAAAACAACTAACGCAACTATAACACCTAAAACAACTAGTACAACTAAAACAACTAGAACTTTTAAAACAATAAAAACAACTAAACAACTAAACAACTAAAACCCCTCCAACAACTAAAACACCTTAAAACAACTAAACACCTAGAACAACTAGATCAACTAAAACAATTACAACAACTAAAACAACTAAAACAACTAAAACAACTGAAACAACTAAACAACTAAAACAACTAAAACAACCAAAACAACTAAAACAACTATAACAACTAAGATAACAATAACAACAGAAACAAATGCAACAACTAAAAACAACTAGAACAACTAAACAACTAAACAACTAAAGCAACTAAAACAGCTATAACAGCTAAAACAACTACAACAACTAAATCAACTGAAACAACTACAACAGCTAAAACAAATATAACAACTAAAGCAGCTAGAACAACTAAAACAAATAAAACAACTAAAACAATTAAAACAACTAAACAACTTAAACAACTATAATACCTAAAACAACTAGAACACTTACCACAACTAAAACAACTGGAACAACTCAAACAACTAAAACAACTAAAACAACTAAAACAACTAAAACAACTAAAACAACTAAAACAACTATAACAACTAAAACAACTATACCAACTAAAACAACTATAACAACTAAAACAACTATAACAACTGAAACAACAGAAACAACTAAAACAACTATAACAACTAAAACACATAAAACACCTGTAACACCTAAGAACAACTATAACACCTACAAACAACTAAAACTCCTAGAACAACTATAACAACTACAACAACTAAAACCACTAGATCAACTAAAACAACTAAAACAACTAAAACAACTACAACACCTATCACACATCTAACACCTAAAACAACTATAACACCTAAAACACCTAGAAACAACTAAAACACCTATAACAACTAAAACAACTGGAACAACTAAAACAACTATACCAACTAAAACAGCTAAAACAGCTATAACAACTATAACAACTGAAACAACTAAAAAAACTAAACAACTAAAACAACTATAACAACTAAAACAACTAAAACAACTAAAACACCTACAACAACTACAACCCCCAAAAAACAATAAAACACCTATAACACCTTGATCGCCTATAACAACTAAAACACCTAAACAACTAGAACAACTAAAACAACTATAACAACTAACACAACTAAAACAACTAAACAACTAAAACAACTACAACACCTAAGACACCTAAGTCACCTATAACACCTTAAACACTTTAAACAACTAGAACAACTTAGACACATAAAACAATTAAATCACATATAACAACTAAAATACATAAAACAACTATAACACCCAAACAACTAAAACAACTAGAACAACTAAAACACCTACAACAACTAAAACACCTACAACAACTAAAACACCTATAACAACTACATTACATGAAACAACTGGAACACCTAAAAAAGCTCCAACACATAAAACAACTATTACACCTAAAACAAATAAATTACCTAGAACAACTAGAACACCTAGAACAACTATAACACTTTAAACAACTATAACACATAAAACAACTAAAACACCTCAAACAACTAAAACACATTTAACAACTAAACAACTAGGACAACTCAAACAACTAAAACACCTAAATCAACTATAACACCTACAAACACCTATAACACCTAAAACACCTGAAACAACTAAAACAACTAGAACAACGACAACACCTAAAACAACTAACACAACTAAAACACCTAAAACAACTAGTACAACTAAAACAACTAGAACATTTAAAACAATAAAAACAACTAAAACAACTAAACAACTAAAACACCTTCAACAACTAAAACACCTTGAAACAACTAAACACCTAGAACAACTAAAACACCTATAATAACTAAAACACATGGAACAACTATAACAACTATAACAAATAAAACAACTACAACACATAAAACAACTGAAACGCCCACAACAACTGAAACAACTATAACAACTAAAACAACTATATAAACTAAAACAACTAGAACAACTAAAACAACTAGAACAACTTAAACAACTATAACAACTAAAACAACTAAAACAACTACAACAACTAAAACAACTAAAACAACTAAAACAACTGAAAAAACTAAACAACTAAAACAACTAAAACAACCAAAACAACTAAAACAACTCTAACAACTATAACAACTAAAATAACTATAACAACTGAAACAAATGGAACAACTAAAAACAACGAGAACAAGTAAAACAACTAAAACAACTAAACAACTATAACAGCCGAAACAACTACAACAATTAAAACAACTGAAACAACTACAACAGCTATAACAACTAAAACAACTAAAGCAGCTTGAACAACTGAAACAAATAAAACAACTAAAACAATTAAAACAACTGAAACAACATAAACCATTATAATACCTGATACAACAATAATACCTAAACAACTAAAACACTTACCACAACTACAACAACTGAAACAACTACAACAACTAAAACAACTATAAAACTAAAACAACTAAAACAACTAAACAACTAAAACAACTATAACAACTAAAACAACTAAAACAACTATAACAACTAAAACAACTATAACAACTAAAACAACAGAAACAACTAAAACCACTAAAACAACTAAAACACCTGAAACACCTGTAACACCTGGTACAACTAAAACACCCATAAACAACTAAAACACCTATAAACAACTAAAACTCCTAAAACAACTAAAACTACTACAACAACCAAAACACCTAGAACAACTATAAAAACTAAAACAACTAAAACAACTAAAACACCTAACACACATATAACACCTAAAGCAACTATAACACCTAAAACACCTAGAAACAACTAAAACACCTATAACAACTATAACAACTGGAACAACTAAAACAACTTTAACAACTAAAACTGCAAAAAACAACTATAACAACTAAAACAACTGAAACAACTAAAACAACTAAACAACTAAAACAACTAAAACAACTAAACAACCATAACACCTACAACAACTAAAACCCCAAAAAACAACTAAAACACCTATAACACCTAGATCACCTATAACAACTAAACACCTAAAACAACTAGAACAATTAAAACAACTATAACAACTGACGCAACTTAAACAACTAAAACAACTAAAACAACTAAAACAACTACAACACCTAAAATACCTAAGACACCTATAACACCTTGAACACCTTAAACACCTATAACAACTTAAACACCGAAAACAATTAAAACACATATAACAACTTAAATACCTAAAACAACTATAACACCTAAACAACTAAAACAAATAGAACAACTAAAACACCTACAACAACTAAAACACCTATAACAACTACATTACATGAAACAACTGGAACACTTAAATCAACTTCAACACATAAAACAACTATTACACCTAAAACAACTAAAACACCTATAACAACTTGAACACCAAGAACAACTATAACACCTTAGACAACTATAACACATAAAACAACTATAACACCTCAAACAACTAAAACACATTAAACAACTAAACAACTAGAACAACTGAAACAACTATAACACGAAATCAACTAAAGACCTAAAACAACTAAAACAATTAAAACAACTACAACAACTATAACCACTAAAACAACTAAAACAATTAAAAACAACTATAAACAACTAAAACAACTATAACAACTAAACTACTAAAACAACTAGAACAACTAGAACAGCTAAAACAACTAAAACAACTAAAACAACTAAATCAACTATAACAACTAAAACAACTCAAACAACCATAACACCTAGAACAACTAAAACAACTATAACAGATAAACAACTGAAGCAACTGGAACTAGAACAACTAAATCAACTAGAACAACTAAAACAACTGAAACCACTAAAACAACTAAACAACTAAAACACTTAAAACAACTAAAACAACTAAACAACCAAAACAACTAGAACAACTAAAACAACTAAAACAACTAAAACAACTAAAACAACTAAAACACCGAGAAACAACTAAACACATATAACACCTGGAACACCTCAAACAACTATAACACCTAGAACAATTTAAACAACTATAACAACTAAACAACTAAAACAACTAAAACAACTGAAACAACTAAAACAACTACAACAACTAAAACAAATAAAACAACAAAAACAACTACAACAACTATAACAACTAAAACAGCTGAAACAGCTGAAACAACTAAAACAACTATAACAACTATAACAACTAAAACAACTGAAACAACTACAACAACTAAAACAACTAAAACAACTAAACAACTAAAACAACTATAACAATTAAAACAGCTAAATTAACTGAAACAACTAGAACAACTACAAAAACTAAAACAACTAACACAAATAAAACAACTAAAACAACTAAAACACCTATAACACCTACAACAACAGAAACAACTAAAACAACTATAACAACTAAAACAACTAAAACAACTAAAACAACTAAAACACCTGAAACAACTAAAACACCTAAACAACTAAAACACCTAAAACACCTACAGCAACAGAAACAACTAGATAACTATAACAACTACAACAACAGAAACAACTAAAACAACTAAAACAACGAAAACAACTATAACAACTATAATAACTAAAATAAATGAAACAATTATAACAACTAAAACAACTGAAACAACTAAAACATCTAAAACAACTAAACAACTAAAACAACTAAAACAACTAAAACAACTATAACAACTAAAACAACTAAACAACTAAACACATAAAACAACTAAAACAACTAAAAAACTAAAACAACTAGAACACCTAAAACACCTATGGCACCTATAACACCTTAAACACTTTAAACACCTAGAAACAACTTAAACACCTGAAACAATTAGAACATATATAACTACTAAAATACATAAAACAACTAAAACATCTAAACAACTAAAACAACTAGAACAACTAAAACACGTACAACAACTACAACACCTAAAACAACTACAACACATGAAACAACTGAAACACCTAAAACAACTACAACACATAGAACAACTATAACAACTAAAACAACTGAAACACCTGAAACAACTCGAACACCTAGAACAACTATAACACCTTAAACGACTATAACACATAAAACAACTATAACACCTCAAACAACTAAAACACCTGGAACAACTGAAACAACTATAAAAACTCAAACAACTGAAACACCTAAAACAACTACAACACCTAAACCAACTAAAACAACTAGAACAACTACAACAACTATAACAGCTATAACAACTAAAACCACTATAACAACTATAAACAACTAAACAACTATAACAACTAAACAAGTAAAACAATAGAACAACTAGACCAACTAAAACAACTATAACAACTAAAACAACTATAACAACCGAACAACTAAATCAACTATAACAACTAAAACAACTAAAACAACTAAAACAACTTAAACAACTAAAACAATTAAACAACTAAACAACTAAAACAATTAAAACAACTAAAACAACTAAAAACAACTAAACAACTAAACCACTACAACAACTAAAACAACTATAGACAACTAAACAACTATAACAACTAAACAACGACAACAACTAGAACAAACTAAAACAACTAACAACTATAACAACAAAAACATCTAAAACAACTAAAACAACTGAAACAACTTAAACAACTATAACGCAAAAAACAACTAAAACAACCCAAACAACTATAACAACTATAACAACTAAAACAACTAAACAACAAGAACAACTAAAACAACTATAACACCTAAAACAACATGAACACCTAAAAAAACTATACTATCTAGAACAAATAAAAATAACTAAAACAACTAAACAACTAAAACAACAAAAACAACAAAAACAACTATAACAACTAAAACAACTATAACAAATAAAACAACTAAAACAACTAAAACAACTAAAACAACTAAAAACAACTAAACAACTAAACAACTACAACAACTAAAACAACTATAGACAACTAAACAACTATAACAACTAAACAACGACAACAACTAGAACAACTAGAACAACTAAAACAACTAACAACTATAACAACAAAAACAACTAAAACAACTAAAACAACTGAAACAACTTAAACAACTATAACACCTAAAACAACTTGAACACCTAAACAACTTCACCAACTAAAACAACTAAAACAACTAACAACTATAACACCTGAAACAACTAAAACAACTAGAACAACTAAAACAACTATACAACTATAACCACTTGTACAACTATAACAACTAAAACACATGAAACAACTATAATCAACTAAAACAACTAAAACAAATACAACACCTAAAACAACTAAAACGCCTACAACAACTGAAAGAACTATAAGAACTAAAACAACTGTAACAACTAAAACATCTAAACACCCAGAACAACTATAACACAAAAAACCACTAAAACAACTCAAGCAACTATAACAACTAAAACAACTAACGCAACTATAACACCTAAAACAACTAATACAACTAAAACAACAAGAACTTTTAAAACAATAAAAACAACTAAAACAACTTAACAACTAAAACACCTCCAACAACTAAAACACATTAAAACAACTAAACTCTTAGAACCACTTGAAAACCTATAACAACTAAAACACATGTAACAACTATAATCAACTATAACAACTACAACAACTACAACACCAAAAACAACTAAAACGCCTACAACAACTGAAAGAACTATAACGACTAAAACAACTGTATCAACTAAAACAGCTGAAACAACTATAACAACTTAAACAACTAAAACAACTAAAACAACTAGAACAACTATAACAATTACAACAACTAAAACAACTAAAACAACAAAAAAAAACTGAAACAACTAAACAACTAAAACAACTAAAACAACCAAAACAACTAAAACAACTATATTAACTATAACAACTAAGATAACAATAACAACTGAAACAAATGCAACAACTAAAAACAACTAAAACAACTAAACAACTAAACAACTAAAACAACTAAAACAACTATAACAGCTAAAACAACTGCAACAATTAAATCAACTGAAACAACTACAACAGCTAAAACAACTATAACAACTGAAGCAGCTAGAAAAACTAAAACAAATATAACAACTAAAACAACTAGAACAACTAGAACAACTAAAACAACTAAAACAACTAAAACAACTAGAACAACTAGAACAACTAAACAACTAAAACCACTAAAACAACTAAACAACTAAAACACCTAAAACAACTAAAACAACTAAACAACTAAACAACTAAAACAACTAAAACACCTAGAACAACTATAACACCTTAAACAACTATAACACATAAAACAACTATAACACCTCAAACAACTAAAACACCTTGAACAACTGAAACAACTATAACAACTCAAACAACTAAAACACCTAAAACAACTTGAAAACCTAAAACAACTAAAACAACTAGAACAACTACAACAACTATAACAACTATAACAACTAAAACGACTAAAACAATTATAAACAACTAAACAATTATAACAACTAAACAAGTAAAACAACTAGAACAACTAGACCAACTTAAACAACTATAACAACTAAAACAACTAAAACAACTATAACACCTAAAACAACTAAAACAACTAAACAACTAAAACAACTAGAATTAGAAAAACTATAACAACTAAAACAACTAAGCAACTAGAACAACTAGAACAACTGAAACAACTAAAACAACTAAAACAACTAAACAACTAAAACACCAAAATCAACTAAAACAACTAAACAACTAAAACAACTAAAACAACTAAAACAACTAAAACACCTATATTAACAAAAACATCCAAAACAACTGAAACACCTATAACACCTGGAACACCTACAACAACTATAACACCTATAACAACTAAAACAACCAAAACAACTCAACAACTAAAACAACTAAAACAACTAGAACAACTAAAACAAATGAAACAACTACAACAGCTAAAACAACTACAACAACTAAAACAACTACGACAACTAAAAAAACTAGAACACCTATATAACTAAAACACCTAAAACACCTAAACCACCTATAACCCCTTAAACCCATTAAACACCTTAAACAACTTGAACACCTAAAACAATTAAAACACATATAACAACTAAAACACATAAAACAGCTATAACACATAAAACAACTAAAACACATTACACAAATAGAACACCTACATCAACTATAACACCTAAAAAATCTGCAACACATAAAACAACTGAAACACCTAAAACAACTATCACATATAAAACAACTATAACACCTAAACAACTAAAACACTTAAAACAACTATACAACTAAAAAAACTGAAACAGCTAGAACAGCTAGAACAATTAAAACAACTAAAACAACTATGAAAACTAAAACAACTAAAACACCTATATCAATTAGAACACCTAAAAACACCTAAAACACATATAACACCTTAAACACCTTAAACACCTAAACAACTAGAACACCTAAAACATCTATAACACCTAAAAAAACTATATCACATAAAAACTATATCACCTCAAACAACTCTAACACCTAAAACAACTAGAACACCTAAAACAACTATAACAACTGAAACAACTAAAACACCTAGAAAAACTAAAACACCAAAACACATTTAACAACTAAAACACCTGAAACAACTAAAACAACCTGAACAACTACAACAACAAAACAACTAAAACAACTACAACAACTAAACCAACTAAAACCACTAAAAGAACTAAAACAACTAAAACAACTATAACAACTACAACACCTTAAACAACTATAACACCTACAAACACCTATAACACCTAAAACACCTAAAACAACTAAACACCTATAACAACTAGAACACCTATAACAACTATAACACCTTTAACAACTAAAAAACCTATAACAACTACAACAACTGAAACAACTAGAACAACTAAACACCTAGAGCAACTACAACACCTAAAACAACTTAAACACCTACAACAATTAAAATAACTATAACAACTAAAACACCTCAAACAACTCAAACAATTAGAAACACCTATAACGACTAAACCAACTAAAACAACTAAAACAACTATAACAACTAAAACAACTAAAACAACTAAACACCCGGAACAACTATAACACAAAAAACAACTTAAACAACTCAAACAACTATAACAACTAAAACAACTAAAACAACTAGAACAACTAGAACAACTATAACACCTAAAACAACATGAACACCTAAAAAAGCTATACTAGCTAGAACAAATAAAACAACTAAAACAACTAAAGCAACTAAAACAACAAAAACATCAAAAACAACTAGAACAAGTGAAACAACTATAACAAATAAAACAACTAAAACAACTAAAACAACTAAAACAACTAAAACAACTACAAACAACTAAACAACTAAACAACTACAACAACTAAAACAACTTTAGACAACTAAACAACTAAACAACGACATCAACTAGAACAACTAGAACAACTGAAACAACTAACAACTATAACAACAAATACAACTAAACAACTAAAACAACTGAAACAACATGAACAACTATAACACCTAAAACAACTGAAACACCTTAACAACTTCACCAACTAAAACAACTAAAACAACTAAACACTAAAACACCTGAAACAACTAAAACAACTAGAACAACTTAAACAACTATACAACTAAAACCACCTGAACAACTATAACAACTAAAACACATGAAACAACTAGATCACCTAAAACAACTAAAACAACTAGAACAACTACAACAACTAAACCAACTATAACAACTAAAACAACTAAAACAATTATAAACAACTAAACAATTATAACAACTAAACAAGTAAAACAACTAGAATAACTAGACCAACTTTAACAACTATAACAACTAAAACAACTAAAACAACTATAACACCTAGAACAACTAAAACAACTAACAACTAAAACAACTAGAATTAGAAAAACTATAACAACTAAAACAACTAAGCAACTAGAACAACTAGAACAACTGAAACAACTAAAACAACTAAAACAACTAAACAACTAAAACACCAAAATCAACTAAAACAACTAAACAACTAAAACAACTAAAACAACTAAAACAACTAAAACAACTAAAACAACTAAAACAACTAAAACACCTATATTAACTAAAACACCTAAAACAACTGAAACACCTATAACACCTGGAACACCTACAACAACTATAACACCTATAACAACTAAAACAACCAAAACATCTGAACAACTAAAACAACTAAAACAACTAAAACAACTAAAACAAATGAAACAACTACAACAGCTAAAACAACTACAACAACTAAAACAACTACGACAACTAAAAAAACTAGAAGACCTATATAACTAAAACACCTAAAACACCTAAACCACCTATAACACCTTAAACCCATTAAACACCTCAAACAACTTGAACACCTAAAACAATTAAAGCACATATAACAACTAAAACACATAAAACAGCTATAACACATAAAACAACTAAAACACATTACACAAATGAAACACCTACATCAACTATAACACCTAAAAAATCTACAACACATAAAACAACTGAAACACCTAAAACAACTATCACATATAAAACAACTCTAACACCTAAACAACTAAAACACTTAAAACAACTATACAACTAAAAAAAACTGAAACAGCTAAAACAGCTAGAACAATTAAAACAACTAAAACAACTATGACAACTAAAACAACTAAAACACCTATATCAACTAGAACACCTAAAAACACCTAAAACACATATAACACCTTAAACACCTTAAACACCTAAACAATTAGAACACCTAAAACATCTATAACACCTAAAAAAACTATATCACATAAAAACTATATCACCTCAAACAACTCTAACACCTAAAACAACTAGAACACCTAAAACAACTATAACAACTGAAACAACTAAAACACCTAGAACAACTAAAACACCTAAACACATTTAACAACTAAAACACCTGAAACAACTAAAACAACTTGAACAACTACAACAACAAAACAACTAAAACAACTACAACAACTAAACCAACTAAAACCACTAAAATAACTAAAACAACTAAAACAACTAAAACAACTACAACACCTTAAACAACTATAACACCTACAAACACCTATAACACCTAAAACACCTAAAACAACTAAACACCTATAACAACTAGAACACCTATAACAACTATAACACCTTTAACAACTAAAAAACCTATAACAACTATAACAACTGAAACAACTAGACCAACTAAACACCTAGAGCAACTACAACACCTAAAACAACTTAAACACCTAGAACAATTAAAATAACTATAACAACTACAACACCTCAAACAACTCAAACAATTAGAAACACCTATAACGACTAAACCAACTAAAACAACTAAAACAACTATAACAACTAAAACAACTAAAACAACAAAACACCCGGAACAACTATAACACAAAAAAACAACTTAAACAACTCAAACAACTATAACAACTAAAACAACTAAAACAACTAAACACTAAAACACCTGAAACAACTAAAACAACTAGAACAACTAAAACAACTATACAACTAAAACCACTAGAACAACTATAACAACTAAAACACATGAAACAACTATAATCAACTAAAACAACCAAAACAAATAAAACACCTTAAACAACTAAAACGCCTACAACAACTAAAAGAACTATAACAACTAAAACAACTGTAACAACTAAAACAACTAAACACCCAGAACAACTATAACACAAAAAACAACTAAAACAACTCGAACAACTATAACAACTAAAACAACTAACGCAACTATAACACCTAAAACAACTAGTACAACAACTAAAACACCTTAAAACAACTAAACACCTAGAACAACTAGAAAACCTATAACAACTAAAACACATGAAACAACTATAATCAACTATAACAACTACAACAACTACAACACCTAAAACAACTAAAACGCCTACAAAAACTGAAAGAACTATATCGACTAAAACAACTGTTACAACTAAAACAGCTAAAACAGCTAGAACAACTAAAACAAATGAAACAACTAGAACAGCTAAAACAACTACAACAACTAAAACAACTACGACAACTAAAAAAACTAAAACACCTATATAACTATAACACCTAAAACACCTAAACCACCTATAACACCTTAAACTCATTGAACACCTCAAACAACTTGAACACCTAAAACAATTAAAACACATATAACAACTAAAACACATAAAACAACCATAACACATAAAACAACTAAAACACATGAAACAAATAAAACACCTACATCAACTATAACACCTAAAAAATCTACAACACATAGAACAACTGAAACACCTAAAACAACTATCACATATAAAACAACTATAACACCTAAACAACTAAAACACTTAAAACAACAATAACAACTAAAAAAACTAAAACAGCTTAAACAGCTAGAACAACTAAAACAACTAAAACAACTATGATAACTAAACAACTATAACACCTATGTCAGCTATAACACCTAAAAACACCTACAACACATTTAACACCTTAAACACCTTAAACACCCAAAACAACCATAACACCTAAAAAAACTATATCACATAAAAACTATATCACCTCAAACAACTATACACCTAGAACAACTAGAACACCTACAACGACTAAAACAACTGGAACAACTAAAACACCTAAAACAACTATAACACCTTAAACACATACAACAACTAAAACACCTGAAACAACTAAAACAACTTGAACAACTACAACAACAAAACAACTAAAACAACTATAACAACTAAAACCACTAAAACAACTAAAACAAGTAAAACAACTACAACACCTTAAATAACTATAACACCTACAAACACATATAACACCTAAAACACCTAAAACAACTAAAACACCTATAACAACTAGAACACCTATAACAACTATAACACCTTTACCAACTAAAAAACCTATAGCAACTATAACAACTGAAACAACTAGAACAACTAAACACCTAGAACAACTACAACACCTAAAACAACTTAAACACCTGGAACAATTAAAATAAATATAACAACTAAAACACCTCAAACAACTCAAACAACTAGAAACACCTATAACGACTAAACCAACTAAAACAACTAAAACAACTATAACAACTAAAACAACTATAACAACTAAAACAACTAAAACAACTACAACAACTAAAACAACTATAACACCTAAAACAACATGAACACGCAAAAAAACTATACTAACTAGAACAAATAGAACAACTAAAACAACTAAAACAACTAAAACAACTACAACAACTAAAACAACTATAACACCTAAAACAACATGAACACGCAAAAAAACTATACTAACTAGAACAAATAGAACAACTAAAACAACTAAAACAACTAAAACAACAAAAACAACATGAACAACTAGAACAACTAAAACAACTATAACAACTAAAACAACTAAAACAACTAAAACAACTAAAACAACTAAAAACAACTAAACAACTAAACAACTACAACAACTAAAACAACTATAGACAACTAAACAACTATAACAACTAAAAAACGACAACAGCTAGAACAACTAGAACAACTAAAACAACTAACAACTATAACAACAAAAACAACTAAACAACTAGAACAACTGAAACAACTTAAACAACTATAACACCTAAACAACTAAAACACCTAAACAACTTCACCAACTAAAACAACTAAAACAACTAACAACTAAAACACCTGAAACAACTAAAACAACTAGAACAACTAAAACAACTATACAACTAAAACCACTAGAACAACTATAACAACTAAAACACATGAAACAACTATAATCAACTAAAACAACTTAAACAAATACAACACCTAAAACAACTAAAACGTCTACAACAACTGAAAGAACTATAACAACTAAAACAACTGTAACGACTAAAACAACTAAACACCCAGAACAACTATAACACAAAAAACAACTAAAACAACTCAAACAACTATAACAACTAAAACAACTAACGCAACTATAACAACAAAACAACTAGTACAACTAAAACAACTTGAACATTTAAAACAATAAAAACAAATAAAACAACTAAACAACTAAAACACCTCCAACAACTAAAACACCTTAAAACAACTAAATACCTAGAACAACTAGAAAACCTATAACAAATAAAACACATGAAACAACTATAATCAACTATAACAACTACAACAACTACAACACCTAAAACAACTAAAACGCCTACAACAACTGAAAGAACATAACGACTAAAACAACTGTAACAACTAAAACAGCTAAAACAAATATAACAACTTAAACAACTGGAACAACTAAACAACTAAAACAACTAAAACAAATACAACAACTAAAACAACTAAAACAACTAAAACAACTGAAACAACTAAACAACTAAACAACTAAAACAACTAAAACATCCAAAACAACTAAAACAACTACAACAACTATAACAACTAAGATAACAATAACAACTGAAACAAATGCAACAACTAAAAACAACTTGAACAACTAAACAACTAAAACAACTGCAACAACTAAAACAACTAAAACAACTAAAACAACCATAAACACTAAAAAACTAAAACAACTAAAACAACTATACCAACTAAAACAACTATACCAACTAAAACAACTATAACAACTAAAACAACTATAACAACTAAAACAACTATAACAATTAAAACAACAGAAACAACTAAAACAACTATAACAACTAAAACACCTAAAACACCTGTAACACCTAGAACAACTATAACACCTAAAAACATCTAAAACTCCTAGAACAACTAAAACAACTACAACAACTAAAACCACTAGATCAACTAAAACAACTAAAGCAACTAAAACAACTACAACACCTAACACACATCTAACACCAAAAACAACTAAAACACCTAAAACACCTAGAAAACAACTAAAACACCTATAACAACTAAAACAACTGGAACAACTAAAACAACTATACCAACTAAAACAGCTAAAACAGCTATAACAACTATAACAACTGAAACAACTAAAAAAACTAAACAACTAAAACAACTAAAACAACGAAAACAACTAAAACACCTACAACAACTAAAACCCCCCAAAAACAACTAAAACACCTATAACACCTTGATCGCCTATAACAACTAAAACACCTAAGCAACTAGAACAACTAAAACAACTATAAAAACTAACACAACTATAACAACTAAAACAACTAAAACAACTACAACACCTGAAACACCCATGTCACCTATAACACCTTAAACACCTAAAACACCTACAACAACTAAAACACCTACAACAAATAAAACACCTATAACAACTACATTGCATGTAACAACTGGAACACCTAAAACAACTTCAACACATAAAACAACTATTACACCTAAAACAAATAAAACACCTAGAACAACTAGAACACCTAGGACAACTATAACACTTTAAACGACTATAACACATAAGACAACTAAAACACCTCAAACAACTAAAACACATTTAACAACTAAACAACTAGAACAACTAAAACAACTATAACACGTAAATCAATTAAAACACCTAAAACAACTAGAACAATCAAAACAACTACAACAACTATAACAACTAAATCAACTAAAACAATTATAAACAACTTTAACAACTATAACAACTAAACAACTAAAACAACTGGAACAACTAGAACAACTAGAACAACCAAAACAACTAAAACAACAAAACAACTAAATCAACTATAACTACTAAAAAAACCTAATTAACAACAACACCTAGAGCAACTGAAACAACTATAACAACTAAACAATAAAGCAACTAGAACTAGATTAACTAAAACAACTAAAACAACTAGAACAACTAGAATAACTAAAACAACTAAAACCACTGAATCAACTAAACAACTAAAACACCTAAAACAACTAAAACAACTAAACAACTAAAACAACTAAAACAACTAAAACAACTGAAACAACTGAAACAACTAAAACAACTAAAACACGTAAAACAACTAAACACCTTTAACACCTGGAACATCTTAAACAACTATATCACCTAGAACAACTAAAACAACTAAAACAACTGAACAACTAAACAACTAGAACAACTAGAACAACCAAAACAACTAAACAACTGAAACAACAAAAACAACTAAACAACAAAAACAATTAAACAACTTAAACAACTGAAACAACTTAAACAACTATAACACCTAAAACAACTAAAACACATAAACAACTTCAACAACTAAACAACTGAAACAACTAAAACAACAAAAACACCTGGAACAACTTGAACAACTAGAACAACTAAAACACCTATGACAACATAAAGAACTAAAACACCTAAACAACTAGAACATTTAAAACAACAAGAACATTACAAACAAATAAAACAACTAAAACAACTAAAACACCTCCAACAACTGAAACACCTTAAAACAACTAAACAACTAAAACAACTATAACACCTATAACAACTAAACCACATGAAACAATTAAAACAACTATAACAACTAGAACAACTAAAACAACAAAAACAACTAAACAGCTGAAACAACTAGAACAACTAAAACAGCTTAAACAACTACAACACCTAAAACAACTATAACAACTAAAACAACTAAAACAACTAAAACAACTGAAGCAACTAAAACAACTAAAACAAATAAAACCACTAAACAATTAAAACAACTAAAACAACTTAAACAACTATAATAGCTAAAACAACCAAAACACTTATCACAACTTAAACAACTGAAACAACTAAAACAACCAAGACAACTAAACAACTAAAACAACTAAAACAACTACAACAAATACAACAACTAGAACACCTATAACAACTAAACAACTAAAACAACCAGAACAACTATAACAACTAAAACGACTAAAACAACTAAACAAATATAACAACTAAACCAACTAAAACAACTAAAACAACTATAACAACTAAAACATGTAAAACAACTAAAACAACCAAAACAAATATAAAAACTAGAACAACTAAAACAACTGAAACAACTAAAACAACTATAACAACTAATCAACTAAACAACTAAAACAACTAAAACAACTAAAACAATTAAAACAACTAAAACAACAACAACATCTATAACAACTAGAACAACTAAAACAACTAAAACAACTAAACAACGAAAACAACTGAAACAACTATAACAACTAAAACAACTATAACACCTAAAACAAATGAAACAACTAAACAACTAAAACAACTGAAACAACTAAAACAACTAAACAACGAAAACAACTGAAACAACTATAACAACTAAAACATCTAAAACAAATGAAACAACTAAAACAACTAGAACAACTATAACAACTAAAACAACTAAAACAACAAAAACAACTTAAACAACTATAACACCATAAACAACTGAAACAACTAAAACAACTAGAACAACTAATACAACTAAAACAACTAAACAACGAAAACAACTGAAACAACTATAACAACTAAAACAACTAAAACAACTAAAACAACTATAACAACTATAACAACTAAAACAACTAAAACAACTTAAACAACTATAACACTATAAACAACTAAAACAACTAAAACAACTAAACAACTAAAACAACTAAAACAACTAAAACAACTAAAACAACTAAACAACTAGAACAACTAGAACAGCTTAAACAACTACAACAACTAAAACAACTAAAACAACTTAAACAACTATAACACCATAATCAACTAAAACAACTAAAACAACTAAAACAACTAAAACAACTAAAACAACTAGAACAACTAGAACAACTAAAACAACTAAAAAACTAGAACAACAAAAACAACTAAAAGAAGTGAACAACGAAAACAACTGAAACAGATATAACAACTATGACAACTAAAACAAATGAAACAAGTAAAACAACTAAAACAACTGAAACATTCAAAAAAACTATAACAACTAATCAACTAAAACAACTAAAACATCTAAAACAACTAAAAAAACGTAAACACATAAACAACTAAAACAACTAAAACGACTATAACAACTATAACAAACACAACAACTAAAACAACTAGAACAACTATAGCAACTAAACAACTAGAACAACTAAAACAATTAAAACAACTAAAACAACTAAAACAACTAAAACAACTAAAACATTAAAACAACTAAAACAACTACAACAGCTGAAACAATTATAACAATTAAAACAACTGGAAAACTAAAACAACTAAAACAACTAAGACAACTCAAACAATTAATTAAACTAAAACAACTAAAACAACTATAACAACTGAAACAACTAGAACAACTAGAACAACTAAAACAACTAAAACAATTGAAAGAACTATAACAACTAAAACACCTATAACAACTAACACAACTAACACAACTAACAACTAAAACAACTAAAATAACTAAAACAACTAAAACAACTAAAACACCTAAAACAACTAGAACACCTAGAACAACTATAACACCTTGAACAACTACAACACACAAAACAACTATAACACCTCAAACAACTAGAACACCTTAAACAACTATAACAACTAAAACCACTAAAACAACCAAAAAACCTAAAACAACTATAACACCTAAAACAACTTAAACAACTAAAACAGTTATAACAAGTAAAACAACTAAAACGACTAAAACAACTAAACAACTAAAACAACTATAAACAACTGAAACAACTATAACAACTATACAACTAAAATAACTAGACAACTAGAACAACTAAAACAACTAAAACAACAACAACAACTTAAACAACTATAACAACTAAAACAACTAAAACAACTATAACACCTTGAACAACTAAAACAACTATAACAACAAAACAACTAAAACAACTAGAACAACTAGAACAACTAAAACAACTAAAATAACTAAAACAACTGGAACAACTAAAACAACTAAAACAACTAGAACAACTAAAACATCTAAACAACTACAACAACTAAAACAACTTAAACAACTAAAACAGCTGAAACAACTAGAACAACTAAAACAACTTAGACAACACCAACAACTAAAACACCTTTATCAACTAAAACACCTAAAACACCTATAACACCTTAAACACCTTAAACAACTTAACACCTAAACAATTAAAACACCTAAAACAACTAAAACACATAAAACAACTAGAACAACTAAAACAACTAAACAACTACAACAACTAAAACAACTTAAACAACTAAAACAACTTAAACACCTAAAAAACAAAAACACCTAAACACTTAGAACACATAACACAACTAAAACACCTAAAAACAACTATAACACCGATAACAACTAAAACACCTAGAACAAGTAAAATACCTATGACACATAAAACAACTACAACACCTATAACAACTAAAACACCTGAAACAACTAAAATACCTACAACAACTATAACACCTATAACAACTAAAACAACTAAAAAACTAAAACAACTAAAGAACTATAACACCGAAAACAACTAAAACAAATAAACAACTATAACAACTAAAACAACTTAAACAACTAAAACAACTAAAACAACTAAAACACCTAAAACAACTAAACACCTATAACACCTGGAACACCTCAAACAACTATAACAACTAGAGCAATTAAAACAACAAAAAACAACTAAATAACTAAAACAACTACAACAACTAAAACAACTAAAACAACTACAACAACTATAACAACTAAAACAGCTGGTACAACTAGAACAACTAGAACAACTAAAACAACTAAAACCACTATAACAAATGAAACAACCACAACAACTAAAACAACTAAAACAAATGAACAACTAAAACACCTATAACATCTTCAACAACAGAAACAACTAAAACAACTATAACAACTAAAACAACTATAACAACTAAAACAACTTTAACCCCTTAAACAACTAAAACACATATTACAACTATAACACCTAAAACACCTACAACAACAGAAACAACTAGATAACTATAACAACTACAACAACAGAACAAATAAAACAACTAAAACAACTAAAACAATTAAAACACATGTAACACCTTGAACAACTAAAACACCTGAAAAACAACTAGAACACCTAAAATAACTAAAACAACAATACAATTAAAATCACTAAAACAACTATAACAACTAAAACAACTAAAACGAACAAAACACCTAAAACAACTATAACACCTGAAACTACTATAGCACCTAGAACACATAGAAACAACTAAAACAGCTAAAACAACCATAACAACTAAAACAACTGAAACAACTAAAACAACTAAACAACTAAAATAACTAAAACAACTATAACAACTAAAACAACCAAAACACATAAAACAACTATAACACCTAAACAACTAAAACAACTAGAACAACTAAAACATCTACAACAACTAAATCACCTAAAACAACTACAACACATGTAACAACTGAAACACCTAAAACAACTACAACACATAAAACAACTATAACACCTAAAACAACTGAAACACCTAAAACAACTAGAACACCTAAAACAACTAAAACAACTAAAACGACTACAACAACTAAAACAAGTATAACAACTAAAACAACTAGACAACTATAAAAATAAAAGCAACTAAAACAACTAAACAAATAAAACAACTATAACAATTAAAACAACTAAAACAACTTAAACAACTATAATCCCAACAACAACTAAAACACTTACCACAACTAAAACAACTGAAACAACTAAAACAACTAAAACAACTAAAACAACTAGAACAACTAAAACAACTAAAACACCTAAAAAACAAAAACACCTAAACACTTAGAACACCTAACACAACTAAACACCTAGAAACAACTATAACACCTAAAACAACTGAAACAAATACAACAACTAAAACCACTGGAATAACTTAAACAACTAAACAACTAAAACAACTATAACAACTATACACCTATAACAACTAAAACACCTAAAACAAGTAAAATACCTAAGACACATAAAACAACTATAACACCCATAACAACTAAAACACCTGAAACAATTAAAATACCTACAACAACTAAAACACCTATAACAACTAAAACAACTAAAAAACTAAAACAACTAAAGAACTATAACACCGAAAACAACTAAAACACCTAAAACAACTATAACAACTTCCATAACTATAACACCTAAAACAACTATAACACCTATAACAACTGAAACACCTATGACAACTATAACAACTGAAAAAACTAGAACAACTAAACAGCTAAAACAACTAAAACACCTGAAACAACTAAAATAACTAAAACAACAACAACACCTTATACTTCTCAAACAACTAGAAACACATAAAACTACTATAACAACTAAAAAAACTAAAACAACTATAACAACTAGAAGAACTAAAACAACGAAAACAACTACAACAACTAAACGACTAAAACAAATATAACAAATAAAACAACTAAAACAACTGAAACAACTATAACAACTATAACAACTATAACAACTAAAACAACTAAACAACTAAAACAACTAAAACAATTACAAAACAACTAAAACAACTATAACAACTAAAAACTAAAACAACTAGAACAACTATAACAACTAAAACAACTAAAACAACTGAAACAACTCCAACGACTAAAACAACTAAATCAACTAAAACAACTAAAACAACTATAACAACTGAAACAACTAGAACAGCTAAAACAACTATAACGACTAAAACAACTGAAATATTTATAACAACTATAACAACTAAAACAACTCAAACAACGAGAACAACTAAAACAACTAGAACAACTAAAACTACTAAAACGACTAGAAAAACTTGAACAACTAAAACAACTAAAACAACCAGAACAACTAAAACACCTAAACAACTAAACACCTATAACACCTGGAACACCTCAAACAACTATAACAGCTAAACAACTGAAGCAACTGGAACTAGAATAACTAAAACAACTAGAACAACTAAAACAACTAAAACCACTTAAACAACTATAACAACTAAAACCACTTAAACAACTAAACAACTAAAACACTTAAAACAACTAAAACAACTAAACAACTATAACAACTAAAACAACTTAAACAACTAAAACCACTAAAACAACTAAAACACCTAAAACAACTAAACACCTATAACACCTGGAACACCTCAAACAACTAAAACAACTAGAACAATTAAAACAACTAAAACAACTAAACAACAAAAACAACTAATACAACTGAAACAACTAAAACAACTACAACAACTAAAACAACTAAAACAACTAAAACAACTACAACAACTATAACAACTAAAACAGCTGAAACAACTAAAACAACTATAACAACTAGAACAACTAAAACCACTAAAACAACTGAAGCAACTACAACAACTAAAACAATTAAAACAAATAAACAACTAAAACACCTATAACACCTACAACAACAGAAACAACTAAAACAACTATAACAACTAAAACAACTATAACAACTAAAACAACTTTAACACCTGAAACAACTAAAACACCTAAAACAACTATAACACCTTAAACACCCACAACAACAGAAACAACTAGATAACTATGACAACTACAACAACAGAACAACTAAAACAACTAAAACAACTAAAGCAATTAAAACACATGTAACACCTTGACCAACTAAAACACCTGAAAAACAACTAGGACACCTAAAACAACTAAAACAACTATACAATTAAAATCACTAGAACAACTAAAACAACTAAAACAACTAAAACAAATAAAACACCTAAAACAACTATAACACCCGAAACTACTATAGGACCTAGAACACCTAGAAACAACTAAAACAGCTAAAACAACCATAACAACTAAAACCACTGAAACAACTAAAACAACTAAACAACTAAAACAACTAAAACAACTATAACAACTATAACAACTAAAACAACTAAAACACATATAAAAACTAAAAACAACTAAAACAATTAGAACAACTAGAACACCAAAAACACCTATGACACCTTTAACACCTTAAACACTTTAAACACCTAGAAACAACTTGAAAAACTGAAATAATTAAAACACCTATAACTACTATAATACATAAAACAACTATAACACCTAAACAACTAAAACAACTAGAACAACTAAAACACCTAAAACAACTAAAACACCTAAAACAGCTACAACACATGAAACAACTGAAACACCTAAAACAACTACAACACATAAAACAACTATAACACCTACAAAAACTGAAACACCTAAAACAACTAGAACACCTAGAACAACTATAACACCTTAAACAACTACAACACATAAAACAACTATAACACCTCAAACAACTAAAACACCTTGAACAACTGAAACAACTATAACAACTCAAACCACTAAAACACCTAAAACAACTAGAACACCTAAAACAACTAAAACAACTAGAACAACTACAACATCTATAACAACTATAACAACTAAAACAACTAAAACAACTATAAACAACTAAACAACAATAACAACTAAACAAGTAAAACAACTAGAACAACTGGACCAACCAAAACAACTATAACAACTAAAACAACTATAACAACCAAAACAACTAAAACAACTGAAACAACTAAAATAACTAAAACAACTAAACAACTATAACACCAAAATCAACTAAAACAACAAAACAACTATAACAACTAAAACAACTAAAACAACTAAAACAACTAAAACACATATATTAACAAAAACACCTAAAACAACTGAAACACCTATAACACCTGGAACACCTGAAACAACTATAACACCTAAAACAACTATAACAACCAAAACAACTGAACAACTAAAACACCTAAAACAACTTGAACAACTAAAACAAATAAAACAACTACAACAGCTATAACAACTAAAACAACTAAAACAACTACGGCAACTAAAAAAACTAAAACACCTATTAAACTATAACACCTAAAACACCTAAACCACCTATAACACCTTATACACATTAAACACCTCAAACAACTTAAACACCTAAAACAATTATAACACATATAACAACTAAAACACATAAAATAACTATAACACATAGAACAACTAAAACACCTAAACAAATAAAACACCTACACCAACTATGACACCTAAAATATCTACAACACATGGAACAACTGAAACACCTAAAACAAATATCACGCATAAAACAACTATAACACCTAAACAACTAAAACACTTAAAACAACTATAACAACTAAAAAAACTAAACAGCTAAAACAGCTAGAACAACTAAAACAACTAAAACAACTATGACAACTAAACAACTAGAACACCTATATCAACTAACAAACAACTAAAACACATATAACACCTTGAACACCTTAAACACCTAAACAACTAGAACACCTAAAACGACTATAACACCTAAAAAACTATATCACATAAAAACTATATCACCTCAAACAACTATAACAACTATAACAACTTGAACACCTTAAACAACTAAAACAACTGAAACAACTAAAACACCTAAACAACTAAAACAACTTAAACACCTATAACAACTAAAACACCTGAAACAACTAAAACAACTTGAACAACTACAACAACAAAACAACTAAACAACTATAACAACTAAAACAACTAAAACAACTAAAATAACTACAACACCTTGAACAACTATAACACCTACAAACACCTATAACACCTAAAACACCTAAAACAACTTGAACACGTATAACAACTAGAACACCTATAACAACTATAACTCCTTTAACAACTAAAAATCCTATAACAACTATAACAACTGAAACAACTAGAACAACTAAACACCTAGAACAAATACAACACCTAAAACAATTTAAACACCTAGAACAATTAAAATAACTATAACAACTAAAAAACCTCAAACAACTCAAACAACTAGAAACACATATAACGACTATAACAACTAAAACAACTAAAACAACTATAACAACTAAAACAACTAAACAACTAGAACAAAAAAACACCCAGAACAACTGTAACACAAAAAAAACTAAAACAACTCAAACAACTATAACAACTAAACAACTAAACAACTAAAACAACTAAAACAACTAAAAAAAAATAAAACAACTATAACACCTAAAACAACACGAACACCTAAAACAACTATACTAACTAGAACAAATTAAACAACTATAACAACTATAACATCTAAAACAACAGAAACAACTAGAACAAATAAAACAACAATAACAAATAAAACAACTAAAACAGCTGGAACAACTAAAACAAATAAAAACAACTAAAACAACTAAACAACTAAACAACTACAACAATTAAAACAACTACAGACAACTAAACAACTATAACAACTAAACAACGACAACAACTATAACTAGAACAACTAAAACAACTAACAACTATAACAACAAAAACAACTAAAACAACTAAAACAACTGAAACAACCTAAACAACTATAACACCTAAAACAACTAAAACACCTAAACAACTTCACCAGCTAAAACAACTAAAACAACTAACAACTAAAACACCTGAAACAACTAAAACAACTAGAACAACTAAAATAACTATACAACTAAAACCACTAGAACAACTATAACAACTAAAACACATGAAACAACTATATTCAACTATAACAACTTGAACAACTACAACACCTAAAACAACTAAAACGCCTACAAACACTGAAAGAATTATAACAACTAAAACAACTGTAACAACTAAAACAACTAAACACCCAGAACAACTATAACACAAAAAACAACTAAAACAACCCAAACAAATATAACAACTAAAACAACTAACGCAACTATAACACCTAAAACAACTAGTACAACTAAAACAACTAGAACATATAAAACAATAAAAACAACTAAAACAACTAAACAACTGAAACACCTTTAAACAACTAAACACCTAGAACAACTAGAACACCTATAACAACAAAAACACTTGAAACAACTATAATCAACTATAACAACTACAACAACTACAACACCTAAAACAACTAAAACGCCTACAACAACTGAAAGAACTATAACGACTAAAACATCTGTAATAACTAAAACAACTAAACAACTATAACAACTAAAACAACTAAAACAACTAAAACAGCTTAAACAACTAGGTCAACTAGAACACCTAAAACAACTATAACACCTAAAAAACTATATCACATAAAAACTATATCACCTCAAACAACTATAACAACTGAAACAACTAGAACACCTAAAACAACTAAAACAACTGAAACAACTAAAACATCTAAAACAACTAAAACAACTTAAACACCTATAATAACTAAAACACCTGAATCAACCAAAACAACTTGAACAACTACAACAACAAAACAACTAAAACAACTATAACAACTAAAACAACTAAAACAACTAAAACAGCTTAAACAACTAAAATAACTACAACACCTTAAACAACTATAACACCTACAAACACCTATGACACCTAAAACACCTAAAACAACTAGAAACACCTATAACAACTATAACACCTTTAACAACTAAAAAACCTATAACAACTATAACAACTGAAACAACTAGAACAACTAAACACCTAGAACAACAACAACACCTGAAACAACTTAAACACCTAGAACAATTAAAATAACTATAACAACTAAAACACCTCAAACAACTCAAACAACTAGAAACACCTATAACGACTAGAACAACTAAAACAACTAAAACAACTATAACAACTAAAACAACTAAAACAACTAAACACCCAGAACAGCTATAAAACAAAAAACAACTAAAACAACCCAAACAACTATAACAACTAAAACAACTAAAACAACTATAACAACTATAACACCTAAAACAACATGAACACCTAAAAAAAACTATACTAACTAGAACATTAAAACAACTATAACAACTATATTAACAAAAACAACACAAACAACTATAATAAATAAAACAACTATAACAAATTAAACAACTAAAACAACTAGAACAACTAAAGCAACTAAAAACAACTAAACAACTAAACAACTACAACAATTGAAACAACTATAGACAACTAAACAACCAAAACAACTAAACAACGACAACAACTAGAACAAGAACAAATAAAACAACTAACAACTATAACAACAAAAACAACTAGAACAACTAAAACAACTGAAACAACTTAAACAACTATAACACCTAAAACAACTAAAACACCTAAACAACTTCACCAGCTAAAACAACTAAAACAACGAACAACTATAACACCTGAAACAACTAAAACAACTAGAACAACTAAAACAACTATACAACTAAAACCACTAGAACAATTATAACAACTAAGCAGATGAAACAACTATATTCAACTATAACTACTAAAACAACTATAACACCTGAAACAACTAAAACGCCTACAACAACTGAAAGAACTATAACAACTAAAACAACTGTAACAACTAAAACAACTAAACACCCAGAACAACTAAAATACAAAAAACAACTAAAACAACTCTAACAACTATAACAACTAAAACAACTAACGCAACTATAACACCTAAAACAACTAGTACAACTAAACAACTAGAACATTTAAAACAATAAAAACAACTAAAACAACTAAACAACTAAAACACCTCCAACAACTAAAACACCTTAAAACAACTAAACACCTAGAACAACTAGAAATCTATAACAACTACAACACATGAAACAACTATAATCAACTATAACAACTACAACAACTACAACACCTAAAACAACTAAAACGCCTACAACAACTGAAAGAACTATAACGACTATAACAACTGTAACAACTAAAACAGCTAAAACAACTAAAACAACTGAAACAACTAAACAACTAAACAACTAAAACAACTGAAACAACCACAACAACTAGAACAACTAAAACAACTAAAACAACTGGAACAACTAAACAACTAAACAACTAAAACGACTAAAACAACCAAAATAACTAAAACTACTATAACAACTTTAAAAACTAACACAACTAAAACAACTAAAACAACTAAAACAACTACAACATCTAAAACACCTACAACAACTAAAACACCTATAACAACTACATTACATGAAACAACTGGAACACCTAAAACAACTTCAACACATAAAACAACTATTACACCTAAAACAAATAAAACACCTAGAACAACTAGAACACCTAGGACAACTATAACACTTTAAGCAACTATAACACATAAAACAACTATAACACCTCAACCAACTAAAACACATTTAACAACTAAACAACTAGAACAACTAAAACAACTATAACACGTAAATCAACTAAAACAACTAAAACAACTAGAACAATCAAAACAACTACAACAACAATAACAACTAAAACAACTAAAACAATTATAAACAACTAAAACAACTATAACAACAAAACAACTAAAACAACTAGAACAACTGGAACAACTAGAACAACTAAAACAACTAGAACAACTAAACAACTAAATCAACTATAACAACTAAAAAAACGTAATTAACTATAACACCTAGAACAACTAAAACAACTATAACAACTAAACAACTAAAGCAACTAGAACTAGAACAACTAAAACAACTAAAACAACTAAA
>SDVV010000520.1:0-31136 GCA_016164225.1 Gammarus roeselii | reverse complement strand
ATTGGTTTCAAAATGCTCTGTATTCTTTCTGAGCAGCCTTGACGTCTGTCACGGCACCCTATTGCTTCCGTCTATCATGTAAAGGAAGAGAACATCACTACGAAATACAGGATAAATTGAAACCTATAAACACACCTGTCCAAAAACTGTTATTAGTGAGGTTAAGAAAAGACACCGTCGGTGGTCCACACCCTAAGATATATCATAATAAGTCATAATTATGTACCCATGGAAATCCTAAAGAAATCGCAACATTTATTTTATATTGCGGCTTTGAAATGTTCGAAGGCTTATTCAAATCTCAGATATTGGACAGGTGTGATGAATTACCGCAACAGCTCAGTAACTCCTGCAAACACTACTTGGCCCATGGTGTAGTCAGAATGTTTCAAACCCATCGGAAAATGTTGTAATTGTGTGGATGTGTCCGCTGGTCAAATTGAAGAGCTCTACACTAAGGTAGTTATGTAAGTAAACGTAAGATTGAAGATGGTTGAAGGAGATAGAGGATAGTGATAAGGAAAGAGAGGTCGAGGCGAACAAATGAGACAGGACAGGCATGTTGGATTACTATGGAATTGATTGCGTGGATAATAAATCTTAAATATGGTTCATAATATATTAAGAAAATAAATTACACAGCTATGGTATCGATTCGGCACTCGTAGCACCCCACACAATACCCAAGGTGCTCGACTTCCCACATTCAATGCCGCACAGGGTTCTTAACAGTACACCACTGTTAAAGTTGGACATTACATCCATTGTATTCCCCCCTCCCCTCCTGGACGAAGATATCGTCGTTGATTGACCCTTCGACGGCCGACGACAAGTCGTAACGCACTCGCAAATTTTCAGTTGCCAGACGCATCATGATTTATAGTTCACGGCCCGTTTCAAAACCATAGACTAAGGCTTCCGCAAAAATCCCTGTTTGATCGGTGCCGGCCCGTGTCGAGCCTCGACGTTGCTGTGTAAACACCGCCTCTGCAATAGCGGCGGATGTGGCGGTGCGCTAACAGGCGGTACAATTCCAGGCGGTGCGACACGAGGCTGTGCGACACAAGGCGGCGACCCAAGGTGGTGCGCCACAAGGCGGTGCGTCACAAGGCGGTGCGCCACAAGGTGGTGCGCCACAAGGCAGTGCGCCACAAGGCGGTGCTCCACATCGTGGAGACGATGTGGTTCGTCTCGAAACACTCAGCAGGCACCAGCAACTCCCTCCTAAAATCAGAAAACGACACGTCCTAAAGGAACATTGCAAAGACATGTTTAGCCTTAAGCAAGGGCACACAAAACCCCAACCCGACGACACTCTTCAACTTCTCACTTGATTCTTATAGCACCATACGCACCTCCCACCCATTGCTGGTAATCTTATAAGATGCGTCGATTGGCCCCTCCTCACAGCCCCCAGCCTGGCCCCCGGACAGGCTTGGTGGCTCTCTGAGTGTTCTATAGTTTGGTCGGTCTTGTGTCTGCCCCGCTGGTCACTCCCACAGTGCCTACTCCAGCCCCTTGTTTCCCCTCCAAACAAATTTGCCCAATCAGCTCCCGGTTCCCTCGCTGCTTTGAGCACATTGGTCGTTGCCATTTTTACGTTCAAATACCGCGCTCCCTTCCCCAACAACAAGCAATGATCAGCCTTAAAGTAAGTTACGTTACAATGCAAAGGGAAGGGGGCCGTGTAATGTAATTTCCCTGTAATGAAGTTTTAAGTCTACACTGTTCTGATTGTGTGGAAGGGGGGCGTGGTATTTTAAGTCAAGGTCATGACGTCTGCCCAATAAGATCAAAGCATTGTGGGTGCTTTGTGTGTGATTGGGTGATTCAAAGTCAGGCCACGAACAAGAGGGGCAACAGCGAACGCGGGGAGGCACTGCGTAAGGAGTAGAGGGGACTTCAAGACCGACACTGGGACGGTGCAGTCACGCGGCCGCTGGTACCCTCGGCCAGGGCCTGGTGCGGCCAGGTGGGTCGAAGTACCCTGTCACCTGTATAAATCCGCGGGAGCACCACCTTCAAGAGGGGCCGTGACTTCAGTTGTGGGGGAGGGGGGAATCCTACACGTCCAGTGTCAGGGCGCAGTGGGAGGGGAGCTGCAACCATTACGTGTTCATTACCGACAGCTGAGGGGCAGAGACCCTACGCATCCAGCGCTGGGGCTCAACGGGAGTGGGAGCTGCAATGGTGACGCGTACATCCGCTGCAAAGCTGCAAGCGCAGTATGCCTGGCACCTGTATCGGTCTGCGAGGCATTTTCTTCACGGGCGGGGAGCGACGCCGGGGTGATTCTCCCTATGAGGCTTGATGGATCGTCGAGAACTTCGGACGGCAACTGTGGGAGTACCTATGGTACTGCGTAGCTGGCTCGTAACTGTGTTAATTAGTTCCAAATGGTGCCACGTAGGTCTAGAGATGTGTGGAAATTCCGTCGGGGCGGCACCCTTTTATCTCGTTATAAGTGGTCAGGTTTCCCGGCGATTGTGTATAACCGGTGCAGGGTTGTGTGGAAGGCCCGGACTATTTTATTGGTGTTTAATTAGGTTGTTTCTATCAAAACTGAGTTCATGAGTTTCTTAATATACATCATCAACCGGAGTGAAGTATCCTTACCCTTGCAGTCAATTGAATAACAAACCTATGTGTCTTTCCTGTCTCTTGCTGTTCGCCTTGACCCTCCTCCGCTATCACTATACCTATCTCCTTCAATCAGCTAAATCTGCGCTTCCTTACATATAACATATCATCTTTAGTGCACTTCTTCATAGTCAATTATGATTAGCTAGTCATTATTCTATAATATCAAGGATGAAATCTGGAAAAAATCCTTTTTGGTTGTAACCCTGAGTTGTTGGCTCTGTTTCTCACGAGCTAAACAAGCAGGTGGCAGTGGAACATTCCTCGCGCAGCGGCAATCAGTTTCTTGTCAGGGCCCTAACAGGCAGTCCATCGTCTCAGCCGAGATGCGAAGGAGGGACTGCGGTCCTGACGGCATTTGCAAACTGCAATCGGGTACACGGACTCGAATAACAAACCCGCTGACGTTTCACTGCGTTTCATATGCTGTGAGTCGTTTCTCAAGTAAAATAAATGCATTGGTCGAATATGCATGAATGTGCATTATATATTTATATGAAATTCTGGACGCTACCTCTTAGAAAACGGTAGCGCTTGGCAAACAGAGACGTGACGGAATAAATTTCAAGTTATGATGCAGCTTGATTTGGAAAGCCGTAGCAAATTATTCATGCAATGCAAATTCATTTCATAGCTGAACTCGTGCCCTACAAAAAGGTTTAATTGTATCATCTCCAGTTAAAAAGCATTACCGTTTTCTTCGAGGCCAATATTTCACTGATCTGGATTTTTTCTGACATCTCAATTTGATCGATTCTGTAGTTTCTTAAAATAATATGAATAAAACAGTATAAATAAAGTGATTGAGATTGACAGAGAAAGGTTCATGGGGTTAAGAAGACTGGGAAGACATGACGGTCACCTACTGAAGACTTGAAATGTATGGGTAATGAGTGTTTTTACAGGCACCACAATATTTATTTACGGGATCACCTGATTGCACACTGTTATGCAAGATATTCACCTGGTCCAGAGCAGTCAGATTAACACAACATTAGAGGGGCTTATACGACAAGCCGCACCAGTCATGAATCAATCGCCTACTTCCTCAACGATTACAACGCGAATAAACAAGTGCTCCATAGCGAATAGACAAGACCACTGGGTGACACTTACACTGGATTCTCAGTAAATGGTAATCATTCAACAGACTTGATTCTCAGTAAATGGTAATCATTCGACGGGCATAACACTCAATCACCGAGAGTCGGACCTCTATCGCGGACTGACCTGGGTCAAAGCCGAGCCTGAATCGGGTCATTTCGATGAATCCCTCATCTCAGCTTCGCGCGCTGCCTCCCAAATGTCTTCGAATTCAATCGATGTGACAATTCTGGGATCAGTCTCCTCAAATCAAGCACCGTACAAAGATGAAAAAGGAGACTCCTAAGTCAACTTGCACAGTAAATTCGTAATTATAGGAACACTCACAACAGTCCCTTCCTTTACTTGATTCACCTTTGAAACCCCAGTGCTTTCAGAATACCACAACATGAGTGAGCTTGCTAGTAAGATTTTGCCAGCCAGTACGAGAGTGGATATGCACAGAGCCTCGTTATATTGAAAGGATACGCTGGTAACAGACCCACAGTAACGTAGCAGTGTTTTGTAATGAAATATGTGCCAGAATTCCGACCAAGAGATTGTGCGTTCTATCCAACTGAGTCTCGACTTATCAAGCTGTCAGATTGCACAGTCGTGAGTAGGCCAGTTGTTCGTATAGTATATGTGTGTGACGGGCACATGCTTGTGTTTTATAGCTGGCATCGCAAGCTAGTAGTAGTCTGCTTCTCCTACTCATGTGAATGATTAGTACGTCCTTAAAACCTTTATCAAAGTGTGAAAGTCTCAGAAAGGCACGACGAGTTACAACCAGCAATCAAAGTTATTCCCGTTATAAGAACATATCTTCGAAATAAAACAGATTCTCAAGACCGTTTCGCGGATGCCTCGATCAGGTTTTAGTTTGGTGCCTCGAGTTGGAACGAATCGGCCCCGTGAAGCTCACTTGCGATATTTTTACACGGATTTACCCACTAGGCTTCACTTGCAAATGGCCCAACTTGAGATCAACACCACTAGTGCGATTACTGATATGGCTGTTAAACAATCGACACTATGATGCGCATTAAAGACACGTGATATACATTAACAACAGATAAATAATTCAATTATTTGAATAAAAACGTTATACAAATTGCAATGCGTTTGCTGGTAGTATTCTGTCGTAAGAAATAACTGTCGAGTAATGCCCCACCGCTGGTCCTACAAGAGCACGTTTGATCACCCACGATCGAGGCTGCCTTGTGCTTCTTTGCCTCGGAGGGACCACTGTTGGGCGGCCCACTCCTGTGTTGCTTGGCCTCGGAGGGACTACTGTTGGGCGGCCCACTCTTGTATTGCTTGGCTTCGGTGGGACCACTGTTGAGCGGCCCACTCTTGTGTTGCTTGGCCTCGGAGGGACCACTGTTGGGCGGCTTACTGAGCACTGAAACATGATCGTCAATGAAGGGGGAGTTCACTAATGGGGATCCGTTAGTGGAAGGGGTTGGGTGATGCAGCCTCAGAGGACTAGATGATTATATTTAAGCCCCAGAGGTTATGGATGAATGTAATTGATACAAAAAGAGTGAATTTAAGATTTAGCCCCAGTGCGAGAGGATGGATAATATAGCCTCAGAAGGAGGGGATGGATAGTGTAGCCCAAGAAGGAGAGGAGGACGGTTTAGCTTGAGATGGATGGGATGATTTGTGTAGCCCCAAATGAGTGGATGGATGGTATATCCTATGAAGGAGGGGATGGTTACTGTATTGCGGTGAATGACAATCTGTCATCACCGTTTGCAAGGGATGAATGTTTAGTAGCCCAAGAGCATGGAGACAGTTGGTTTCGCTCCAAGGAAAACGAATGGTTGGTGATGTTGCTCCCGGAGAAAGGATTTAATAAATATTTACTGCGCAGTTGTATATTTTTCTCTTGAAGAACTCAGTTTTATCGAAAAATATTCGTCCAAGAGTGAACCCGATTATGTATTTTTTATCGCGAAAGTGATAACCTTCGATTGCTTCTGACTATTAGTCAACTCTCTCGATAAAGTGATGAACAAGCTTCAATTGACTGTCATTGTCTGTTGGTCGACCCTCTCCATCAAGTACTAAACAAGATTCAATTGTCTCTCATTTTCTGTTGGTCGACTCTCTCGATCAAGTTCTGAACAAGCTTCAATTGTCTCTCATTTTCTGTTGGTCGACCCTCTCGATCAAGTACTAAACAAGCTTCAATTGTCTCTCATTGTCTATTGGTCTACCCTCTCGATCAAGTACTGAGCAAGCTTCAATTACCTCTCATTGTCTGTTGGTCGACTCTCCCGATAAGGTACTGAACAAGCTTCAATTAACTGTCATTGTCTGTTGGTCGACTCCCTTCATCAAGTACTGAACAAGCTTTGATTGACTGTCATTGTCTGTTGGTTGACCTTCTCGATCAAGTACTGAACCAGCTTCAATTGACTGTCATTGTCCATTGGTCGACCCTCTCGATCAAGTACTGAACAAGCTTCAATTGACTCTCATTATATGTTGGTCGACCCTCTCGATCAAGTACTGAACAAGCTTCAATTGTTTCTCTTTGTCTGATGGTCAACCCTCTCGATCAAGTACTGAACAAGCTTCAATTGACTCTCATTGTCTGTTGGTCGACTCTCCCGATAAGGAACTGAACAAGCTTCAATTAACTGTCATTGCCTGATGGTTGACTCCCTCCATCAAGTACTGAACAAGCTTCGATCGACTCTCATTGTCTGTTGGTCGACTATCTCGATAAAGTACTGAACAAGCTTCAATTGACTGTCATTGTCCGTTGGTCGACCCTCGCGATCAAGAACTGAACAAGCTTCGATTGACTCTCATTGTCTGTTGGTCGACTCTCTCGAAAAAGTACTGAACAAGCTTCAATTGACTCTCACTGTCTGCTGGTCAACTCGCTCAATCAAGTACTGAACAAGCTTCAATTGTCTCCCATTGTCACAATATCATCAATAATCATATACCAACTTCGTATTTTTTAAATTTACGTATATATATTTTCGTTACCATTCCGTCGATGTTGAGAGAGGCCCTTGTGTAGAGAGTCACGAGGCAGGCTCAATTATAATTAGCTGATGAAGGATGACGATAATTGGGAAAGGCCACTTCATTATGAAATGAAATGGAGATTAAATACTGGGAGGGATATAACTTGATAATACTTAAGGATTGAGAAATCTGCTGAAATTGTTTGATTGTTTGATTAAAGAGTGAGAGATCATTCAATTAAAGAATGAGCATCAACCCAATTAGCAAATAAAAAGAATGCAAATTCAAATTGAGTGAAGTTTGATATATTTCATTCTAATGGAGTGTGGGTATGCATGATCATTGATTGAGAAATATATTTGTTATAAGCGTTTTCTTGGCGATCAAAATTGACTGCATGAGGTTGTGCATTGCAAGAATCTGTTTGAAATTTTTGGGCAGATTGCATTAGTGATCCATGTAACGCTTTGCCATTACGTCTATAGTGATCTTCGTTGGAGAGGATCACTAAGAAATTTAAACAGAATAACGATTCTCTCATGTGTTCACAACTGATTTGTGTGCACCCATGTAAGAGTCCCAGACCAACTGCCATTGGTTGATTTTGAACCAACTGGCCAATCGCAGCCAACTGTAAACGGCAGACCAGATGCAGTAGCACACAGCCTTGACTCATCAAACACATTGATTTTGCTGTGGCTACTGTAAAATGGAACTCTGACAAATAAATTAGTTCATTAGTGCTATGAGAAACTTCATGAAAACTCTGTCTTGATCGCTATTGCTTTTTACCCTTCATAATGGTAACACTCAAACATTTTTTGGCCAAATCCCCTCATTAGCAAATACTTTACATAACCGTCATATGCAATGTCATTTACAGTAATATTATAGAATGGAAATAACAACCTTTACTCGAAGCCAGCAGGTACGATATGCTTTATTTTCAATAGGAAAATGTTAATCGCGAGGGGACACCGATTTGCAAATGTTTAGTTCAATTTTTGAAATAACGAGGAAAATCCAGTCATTTTGTGCGAGCGTTTGATGTTAAGATAAAATAAATTTAGGAACTTTTTCAATCTATCGAAACAAAAAATCATAGAAATGGGATTGGAACGATTCGTTCATGGAGTAGGATTAGTAAAAAAAAATGTTCTTCAAATTCCATACATTTTATTTTTATAACAAATTATAATAGAAATGAAACATATTCCTGTAAAGAGTATAGATGAATGTTCTTCATTTCTTTCACGAATCAATTTGTAGTGGAAGGAGGAATCAAGTACGATAAGCTTGATAAATGAACTGCTCTTTTCATACGCGACAGGCTCAACCCACGTCCGATTCGATCAATCGAACTTGGGATGTTATTAAAAAAGTGACCACCAATAGAGGAGCGCCATCAAATACATCATACATCAACAAAGGAGCGCTATCAAATACATCTTATTTCAGCAGAGGAGTGTAATCAAATACATCACACATCAACAGAGGAGCGTCATCAAATACATCACACATCAACAGAGGAGCGCCATCAAATACATCACACATTAACAGGGGAGAGTAGTCAAATACATCACACATCAACAGAGGAGAGTAGTCAAATACATCACTCATCAACAGAGGAGCGCCATCAAATACATCACACATGAACAGAGGAGAGTAGTCAAATACATCACACAACAGCAGAGGAGAGTAGTCAAATACATCGCACATCAACAGAGGGGCGCCTTCAAATACATCACACATCAACAGAGGAAAGTAGTCAAATACATCTTGATTTAGGAGATACTCATCAAAAACAGATGTATAAGATGAGATAAATCCCACAACTCTCCAGGTACTGTCTTGGGATCAGGACCAATTCACTCGCAAAACGAAAATAATATCCCATATAGTTACAGAAAGGATCAGAACATTTGCTCAGTTTGACACATACTGGGGTCAGTCGGAGCCCTCAGTCGGTGCCCTTCCACCACCCTAAAGTAATGAAAATTATTGCACACAAATCGTCCTCCCAAAAAAATCAATATAATACCTTGTAATGGTTCTTACTGCCCACTTAGAAGCGAAGGTAGTAGGAGCTTCATATCGTTTCTATAAGTCTTAGCTTGACACGTGTCAACTGACTGACGCAAGTAGGATTATAATCTGTGAGCACAAATGAATTGGATCAACCAACACCTCAAACGTGGTATGAATTTATAATTCTATTATCAAATTTTGTGATGAATAGCACGTCTATTATGTCATCAAGTTATGTCTTCTCATGGATTTCAATGTGATGACTGATGCATTTTAGCTCAGAGCAACAGCAACATAAAACTGTTGATCCTCCGAGGTGATGTTCTGGAGCTCGTCGGTCGGACAACTCCTGGAACACCTGGCAGTAGTGTGATGACGACCCTGCATGGAAGTTGCACTTCTGACTCGACAACGAACCATCAAACTTTGTTCTTGATTCTTTTTCTGTTCCGTGAGTTCTGCAAAATGTCTGCAGTAATTTGGCTACAATCATGTATTCGTAATTAGTACGCAATGACCGCCGGCGTGACGTCATTTACAAATTGGTCTACTTGCGTTAGAGGGCGTACTTGCACCAGGAGTGTGATGATTGAAAATATTTGCCCACCTCCGCTAATGTCTCTCTGGGCTTGAGATGGAGTCGATGCTCGGGGAGGCGCGTCGATGGCTACTTAATGAGACGGGACTCAGCCTTGTGAGGGAAACTGTGGGCACTTAATGTAGCAGGACACAGCCTTGAAGAGACAATTTCATTGACACAAATTTACCATTTAATCCAGAGGCCATAACAGGGCAGTAGCTTGCAACATGATGTGGCATGGCCTCGCTGTCAGCGTGACGTTACAAGGCAGATTCTGTCAACCTGACCTCACAGAGTAGTTGCTAGTCGCGGGACGTCGCAGGGCAGTGCTGTCAGCGTGACATCACAGGGTAGTTGCTGTCAGTGCGCCGTCACAATGCAGCCGATGCCAGCGTGGCGTCACAGGACAGCTGCTGCCCGAGTGACGTCACAGGAGGGCCGATGCCAGCGTGACGTCACCGGATACCATCTGACCTTCCGATGTGTCTAACACTCATTTTTTTCCTAGAAAAAATACTCACAATATTTCAGTAATCACATTAATTTTTACAAAAGCAGTGGGTTTTGTTACTCGAGTCTTGGAACGTAGTTAGCTGAGTGTTTCCCCTCAGCAACGCATCCTACAACTCGAGGGGCGGACTGAGAAACGATCCAAGAGCTCGTCCACGATAATTTAGTAAGTGCTTAAATTTTACCAACAAATAAACGAAAAGTTTCCAATAGTCACTGCTGAAACACTTTTTATTGTTATCAAATCGTTGCAAAACAATTTCGGCCCTAAATGCTGTTTCTGTGGTTGCTCTCCACGCTATTTAGCTTTCGATCGTAATAGTTTTCTATCGTATAAGTACTCGTCCGGATATTTCCGTGTGCAAAATTAATAGAGTGGAACAGCGATTGTCCTTATAATTGCTTTCAGATGAAAACTTTGCAGAGTAAACGTTTTCGGTCCTAAGAACGTCGGTGCATGAAAGGGGTCCCACTCTCCTGTTCAAACTGTGTCAAGTCTTCTAGTATCCCTATTATGAAGAATACGGACACACAGTCACTATTGTTAAGGGCGCAGCAAGAGACAATTAAAACTAAAATTAACTAATCTTCTGATTTCTTTGTTCGGGCCTTAGGCAAAGTCATCCTTCATTCTACTTGAAAGAGATACACTCGTCCTCGCTCATGAAGCCTCCAACAGCTACAACCCCCCCCCCCCCTTGTTCACTTTACGAGAATAGAACCCTCGACAGAGAGACACTTCAACGAAGGGTTAGTTCCATCCACTATTTTAAAATAGAAGAGGAAGAGTGCGCTCATGAACACAAGGCAGGAGAGGTCTTTGACGTGTCACCTCTTGTTTCAGGTCTAATGATTTATATCCTGTGATCCAAGTTGCTATCCTCGCGCCAATGATGTTTCAACACGGCGAACAGAGGATTAATCTCCATTAAGGCGGTATTGTTACTACATAACTAATTCATCAAATATTCTGAATTTTCTAGAACTATTTGTTGTTAGGTGGAGTGTGTCTCCGTACCGCTTAGCAAGTCTACGCTTCGCGTTCCTTCCGCCGCAGCACAACAGGATCAATAGTAACATTTAGTCGTACGATTGATTGTTTTTTCACAATTCTCAGGAGACTGACTATGTCACCTAAATTCATCTGGGAAAACAATTGCTTCTCCAACAACATTGCCAAGTGGAACGGATTCTTGTTCCGTGTCCTCGTGCAGCTGACAAGGTCCTCGTGCAGCTGCCAAGGTCCTCGTGCAGCTGCCAAGGTCCTCGTGCAGCTGCCAAGGTCCTCGTGCAGTTGCCAAGGTCCTCGTGCAGTTGCCAAGGTCCTCGTGCAGCTGCCAAGGTCCTCGTGCAGCTGCCAAGGTCTTCGTGCAACTGCCAAGGACCTCGTGCAGCTGCCAAGGTCCTCGTGCAGCTGCCAAGGTCCTCGTGCAGCTGCCAAGGTCCTCGTGCAGTTGCCAAGGTCTTCGTGCAACTGCCAAGGTCCTCGTGCAGCTGCCAAGGTCCTCGTGCAGCTGCCAAAGTCCTCGTGCAACTGCCATGGTCCTCGTGCAGCTGCCAATGTCCCGACGTTCAAGTTTGCAAAATCTGACACCAGCAAAACAAGTAAACGATATAAACTATTCCCTGATTTCCCTGATTGGTTTTTAAATCGATAATCCTCATGTGCAAACCCATTTCATTGTGCACCTGGAGTAGAAACCACAAACTTATAAATTAGTGACGTTTATAAACATAGTCTCGCATTTAACTTTGACACACTATCACATTCATTGATTTCCAGCGGTTTGCTAAGGTAAACTGCTTCGTTGAACAGACATCAGAGGAGTGTGACGATTAGTGAAAGACCACAGTGACATACTTGAATTACATGACCATGCAGTAGTATCACGTAATTGTTTAGCACAACTCAATCTATGATTTAATAACCACTCCATCAACCATAATTGTAACAAGTGAAACCATTGGAATCTCGCGAGAAAGTCTCTTTATGACAATGAAACGACGATCTTAGAACGCGTCTGACCTTCCAGGTTGGTGGAAAACTTTTACATGCAAGTAAGCTTTTAGTGAATTGTTCAATATTCGCGTTGGTCGGTTCAGAAGACACTTGACATTTAAAAAAGATAGGTTCAATATTTTGTGTATTGTGAAGGCTTCAACACATCCTCCAAAAGGAGGTTATTGCCACATTATGCTTCTCAAAAACTTCCACTTGTGGAGCGCACGTTCAAAAGGTCGTGTCACCGACGATACGAATTCCAATTCGTTATTTATTTTGTTAAAGTCAGCACCGAAAATGTCAGACTACGCGATTGAAACTTGAACACATTACTAAAACCCTTCCAAAATTTCCGGTTCTAAATGTCGTTCAAAAGTAAACACACAACGAGGGTAAGACCAGGAAAACCTTCCAGAATGCTCCCCCTCTTCATGTTTCCGGACCTCCCCTTCATAACACTTCCTCCGCCCGCCCCACCTTAATAACAATAAAATGACATCAAACACCATCCATAATATATTTTAAGTATTAAATTTGAATAATATATTCAAAGTTGCAATAATCGTTCTCTATCTTTCTTTCTATTGCACACACCGAGGGTTTGAACGATTTGCACCTTTCCTCACTGCACTTTACTTCTCTTCACCTCTGGTCACTACACTTCACCTCTCATCACCTCTGCTCACTACACATTCACCTCTCCTCACCACTCCTCACTACACTTTCACCTCTCCTCACCTCTCCTCACTACACTTTCACCTCTCCTCACTACACTTTACCTCTCTTCACCTCTCCTCATCACACTTCACCACTCCTCAGATGGTCTCACTACACTTTACCTCTCCTCATATCTCCTCACTAGATTTTCACCTCTCCTCACTACACTTCACCTCTCCTCACCTCTCCTCACTACACTTTCACCTCTCCTCACCTCTCCTCACTACTCTTTCACCTCTCCTTACCACTATTCACTACACTTCACATCTCTTCACCTCTCCTCACTACACTTTACCTCTCATTACTTCTTCACACTACACTTTCAGCTCTCCTCTCCTCTCCTCACTACACTTCACCTCTCTTCCCCTCTCCTCACTATACTTTACCTCTTCTCACCTCTCCTCACTACACTTTCACCTCTCCTCACCTCTTCTCACTAGACTTTCCCCTCTCCTCACCTCTCCTCACTACACTTTCACCTCTCCTCACCTCTCCACACTACACTTCACATCTCTTCACCTCGCCTCACCTCTCCCCACTACACTTTCACCTCGCCACACTACACTTCACATCTCTTCACCTCCACTCACTACACTTTACCTCTACTCACCTTTTCACACTACACTTTCAGCTCTCCTTCCCTCTCCTCACTACACTTTCACCTCTCCTCACCTCTCCACACCTTAGTCCACATCTCTTCACCTCTCCTCACTATGTTGTGTACTTTATTTTACGTTTGTTATAATCAGGTAAAAATGCAAGGTACAAATTATTAAAAAGTGGTTTTATAATATTATTTTGAATTGAAACAAAGTAACATGTCAACAGTTGAACTCGCCCTGTATCACTAAACATTGATTGTAATATAACGGACACAACGGAACAAAAGTGTAACTGAACAGCAAAAAGAAATGTAGTACGTGTAAAGCGTTGAGCGTAAGCGCCCACCCTGTAGGGAGATACAAAAAAGGGACATAAGAACTGAGTAACTATTAGACGCCTTATGTATGAACGTATACCAGTATACATAGCAAAAACTATCACACAAAATAAACGTTTAAGAGCTAAATCAGACGTATCTAAATATGAGATGCTGAGTGCTAATCGCTGCTTTAGTCAGTCTCACCTCCGCCAGATGGCTCCGCTATTGGAATGATATGAGATCTACACTTTAAGTACTGCACCCTGAAATAATAAGGGAGGGCCTTGTTTATGTGTATGAAGTGATTTTCCAATAAGGGGACCACTCACCTTTTGGGCCCTTCCCCAAGGAGGCGTGGTGTTTTCAAGCCTTGGTCTTATTGGCATACAAAATAAACTTAGGCCGTTAACTAGTTTACAGGCTCCTCCCATCTTTCTGCTTACAATATGCGATAACCCTGAGCTCATCAGTGTTAAACACAGCCGCTCTTTGTTATTGGGTCTAGTTCATACAATGCTGATTCGTCGTGTATTACGGGATGCCCACATGGCCTCTACACGTCAACGTCTTCCACGTCATGTAATTCATATGGGGGGACTACCTGCTTTTGGGGGAAACTGAAAAAAATATGCTAGGCAAGGGATTTCTTCGTTTAACTTGAGCTAGGGTTAACAGGCCTAAGACCTACAGTTTCTCGGGGATACACGACGCAACTCTTGGTGGTAATGTTTGGTTAGCAATTTTTCCAAATATATGTGCTAGCGGAGGCGGATCATAACAACTACACTTTACCTGTCCTCACCTATTCACACTACACTTTCAGTTCTCCTCACCTCTCCTTACTACACTTTACCTCTCTTCACCTCTCCCCACTATACTTTACCTCATCTCACCTCTCCTCACTACACTTTCACCTTTCCTAACCTCTCCTTACTACACTCTTACCTCTCCTCACTACACTTTTCACTTCTCACTTCCCCTCACTACACTTTCACCTCACCTCTCCTCATTACACTTTACCTTTCATCACTTCTCCTCACAACACTTTCACCTCTCTTCACCTCTCCTCACTACACTTTCACCTCTCCTCACCTCTGCTCACTACACATTCGCCTCCTCTCACCTCTCCTCACTACACTTTCACCTCTCTTCACCTCTCCTCACTACACTTTCACCTCTCCTCACCTCTCCTCACTACACTTTCACCTCTCCTCACCTCTACTCACTACACTTTACCTCTATTCACGTCTCCTCACTACACTTTTACCTCTCCTCACCTCTCCTCACCTGTCCTCTTTAGACTTTTAACTCTATTCACCTCTCCTCACTACACTTTACCTCTCATCACCTCTCTTCACTACCTTTTTACCTCTCCTCACTTCTCCTCACTACACTTACACATCTCCTCACCTCTCCTCACTACACTTTCCAATATTCCAGTCAACATTTTAGAAGGAAAAGGAAGAGCTTGGTCATCACAGTGAGAATGATTCGTTTGCCGAGGGTTTCAGGTGACAACCAAACAATTTCATTCCTGGGGTTTAGCCTCATCAAAGTCCATCAAGTTTATTAACGAACTGTATTATGGCTGCTCATAAGCTTTCGTGTGTAAGAGTTGCCTATCACTCACCTTCATCACGATCACGATTTCAGTTCCTGTTTACGGCCGACGTGTGATAATGACACAACCATTTTTACTACATAATGATTGCGAGATCGCGACGCCATCTGCCGACCTTCCAATTCGTTGAACCGTTCCTCGTTCCTTTTTTACCCGCCAAGTGTAAACTTCCAATTCAATAAAGAGGGGAGTTATGAGGCAGGCCAACGATGGAGGCAAAAATGAGTTGCTGCAGACTTGAGTGCTAAGAAAGTTCGATGGAGGAGGAGCTTTAATAGTTCACACAGGAATAAATAGTAGAGGAATTGTCGTGATAGAAAGCAATAATAAGTTTGTTATTTCTACTCCATAGATATAGTAAAGAAACGTAAAAAAATCAGCTCCCAAGACTTGTAGAACAATACATAAGCACAACAAAAAAGTTAAATGAAAGAAATCAACGGTTACGTAGACCCCAATTTCAGGGTTCATGGGATCAGGGTTCACATCACCATTGAATTGTTTAGTTGTGCACTTTTTGAACGATTGATTTGAAGTTTTACACGACTTGAAAGTTGATTTCATCAGACTAGGTGTGTTGAATTAGAAATCTCTCATTTTATCAGTCTAGGTGTGTTGAATTAGGGATCTCTCATTTTATCAGACTAGGTGTGTTGAATACGGAATCTCTCATTTTATCAGACTAGGTGTGTTGAATTAGGAATCTCGCATTTTATCTTACTAGGTGTGTTGAACAAGGAATCTCTCATTTTATCAGACTAGGGGTGTTGAATGAGGAATCTCTCATATTACCAGACTAGGTGTGTTAAATTAGAAATCTCTCATTTTATCAGACTAGGTGTGTTGAATTAGGAATCTCTCATTTCATCAGACTAGGTGTGTTGAATACGGAATCTCTCATTTTATCAGACTAGGTGTGTTGAATTAGTAATCTCTCATTTTATCAGACTAGGTGTGTTGCATTTGAAATCTCTCATTTTATCAGACTAGTTGTGTTGAATTAGGAATCCCTCATTTTATCAGACTAGGCATGTTGAATTAGAAATATCTCATTTTATCAGACTAGGTGGGTTGAATAAGGAATCTCTCATTTCATCAGACTAGGGGTGTTGAATAAGGAATCTCTCATATTGCCAAACTAGGTGTGTTGAACAAGGAATCTCTAATTTTATCAGACTAGGGGTGTTGAATAAGGAATCTCTCATAATACCAGACTAGGTGTGTTGAATTAGGAATCTCTCATTTTATCAGACTAGGTGTGTTGAATTAGTAATCTCTCATTTTATCAGACTAGGTGTGTTGCATTTGAAATCTCTCATTTTATCAGACTAGTTGTGTTGAATTAGGAATCCCTCATTTTATCAGACTAGGCATGTTGAATTAGAAATATCTCATTTTATCAGACTAGGTGGGTTGAATAAGGAATCTCTCATTTCATCAGACTAGGGGTGTTGAATAAGGAATCTCTCATATTGCCAAACTAGGTGTGTTGAACAAGGAATCTCTAATTTTATCAGACTAGGGGTGTTGAATAAGGAATCTCTCATAATACCAGACTAGGTGTGTTGAATTAGGAATCTCTCATTTTATCAGACTAGGTGTGTTGAATTAGTAATCTCTCATTTTATCAGACTAGGTGTGTTGCATTTGAAATCTCTCATTTTATCAGACTAGTTGTGTTGATTTAGGAATCACTAATTTTATCAGACTAGGTGTGTTGAATTAAGAATATCTCATTTCATCAGACTAGGTGTGTTGAATAAGGAATCTCTAATTTTATCAGACTAGGTGTGTTGAATAAGGAATCTCTCATTTTATCAGACTAGGTGTGCTGAATTAAGAATCTCTCATTTTATCAGACTAGGTGTGTTGGATTAGAATTCTCTCAATTACTCGACGAGAACAGTACGAGAACAGTACGAGAACAGTACGAACAGTCCTCATGCTGTATCCTCACAGCATGAGGACATTTGGACCCTATTGGAGGAATTAATCTGTCAACGGGATCATTTATAATCAATGTAAAAATGTCATACAACGTTGAATTGAAAACGTTTCATTAAAATAAGTTCATCATATCCATAATATCATGCTTCCAGCCGCGACGTGAGAAAGTTAGGACCATGAAAAAGTTACTTATAAATATTCAGTCACTATTAATGCCCAGTCGTCAACTGATCTGAGTGGGTAAACAATGGAATACCAAACCTGGATTCAGAAACATACTTATTAAGATTTGTTGGTCATTATCAATAAGATTACCGGGACTATCGATAGTTGTGTTCTATCGTCGAAATGGGTAATCAGTTGAGGAGTCAAAAGATTCCTTTCACACTCTATGAGTTAAGGTAATTAATAGGCTTGTTATGACACAGGACGCTACTTACTAAGGATAGCTGCATAAGGCAGCAACTGTTCGAATTTTCCTCATCGAAGTGTGTTCAATAAAGTATTAACACATAGTCCTGGCTGACAATTCACTGGCAATTGACGCAAAATACCATGTGCATTAGAGGACTTTTTAATAACATTGTAATAAACAACTTTCAGAAGTCATGAAAATGATTTAGTTTATCCAATAGATGTTAGAACACTATACTTTGTTTGACATTGCTTTACATATTATTAATTTCGTTGTATTTGAACAATAAAGTGATAAATTCAAAATGGCTTTCTGTTATATGGAAAGCAAGTAATGTTGATCAAATATGATTACCTAAATATCAGGACAACACTTTCATTTAACAATTTTCATTCCTCACCGCTATTGGTTACCTCTTCAACTCAGCTCCAGACTGTTTTTCATTGCAACTCTCTGAACCAGCTGTAAGTCAAGTCATTCATGAGGCAATGTCTTGTCGTTAGGTGTTAATTGCCATGATCGACGCCAGCTCTGCGCCGCCATTGTCGTTGGCAATTTGGGAAACTGAACTGAAGTCAAACTTCCTGCGTCGATTCTGACTTTTAGGACTCATCGGTGTAGGTTGAACGTGTCTTCATTTTCCCAGACCTAAACATCCAGTTTCACTCCTTGATAGAAGAAATGAGTTGGTATCTAGAGGAACCGAAAGTCACAAAATGAGACAATCTCCATGATGAACCGGTCTTAAAGATGCGCTCGTCCTAATGATGCACTTCTTTTAATAATGCACACAGCAGAGTGATGGAATTATCCTAATGATGCACTCCTCCTTATGATGCACTTGCCATAATGCTGAACTTCTTCTAATGATACCCTGCTAATGATGCACTTCTCTCTAATGACGCACTACTCCTAATGATGAACACCACCTAATGATACTCTCCTCTCTATTTGCTCTCTCCTTCTCATGATGAACACATTCTAATGATGCACTTTTCTCTAATGACGCACTACTCCTAATGATGAACACAACCTAAGGATACTCTCCTCTCTATTGACGCTCTCCTCCTCATGATGAACACATTCTAATGATGCACTTTTCTCTAATGACGCACTACTCCTAATGATGAACACAACCTAAGGATACTCTCCTCTCTATTGACGCTCTCCTCCTCATGATGAACAAATTTTAATGATGCACTTCTCTCTATTGACGCTCTCCTCCTCATGATGAACACATTCTAATGATGTACTTCTCTCTATTGACGCTCTCCTCCTCATGATGAACACATTCTAATGATGTACTTCTCTCTATTGACGCTCTCCTCCTCATGATGAACAAATTTTAATGATGCACTTCTCGCTATTGACGCTCTCCTCCCCATGATGAACACATTCTAATAATGCACTTCTCTCCAATGATGCACTACTCCTAATGATGAACACAACCTATTTATGCTCTCCTCTCTATTGACGCTCTCCTCCTCATGATGAACACATTCTAATGATGCACTTCTCTCTAATAATGAACTACTCCTAATGATGAACACAACATAATGATGCTCTCCCTCTATTGACGCTCTCCTCCTCATGATGAACACATTCTAATGATGCACTTCTCTCTAATGATGAACAACTCATGATGATGAGCACGTCCTAATGATGTACTCCTCTCGATTGACGCAAACGTCCTACTGATGAACACATTCTAATGATGCACTTCTCTCTAATGATGCACAACTCATAATGATGAGCACGTCCTAGTGATGTACTCCTCTCTATTGACGCTCTCCTTCACATGATGAACACATTCTAATGATGCACTCCTCCTAACGATGCATTACACCTGATGATTCACTATTTCTATAGATGCACTCTTCCTGTGGACGCACTCCTCCTGATTGTGCACTCATCCTCACCACCCGCAGTTGATTAGAAATAGAGTGATATCCGCAGGACATACATGTTACAATTATACGGATTATTTCTTGACGACAACCATTGATCCATGACAAGCTTTGAAGATATTCAATTGTGATTCATAAAGTTTGTGCTGAACGAAGTCCCATTTAAAAACCACAAAATGTAATGGGGTTCTGTTCAAATTATCAATGTCTTTTTTGCTTTCAATATATTTATCCTTTGGATTACATATTCGCGATTTTGAACTATCAATTACAGTAGCAATGAGACAATCATCTATTGGCAGGGCTTATGATACCTACCGAGACGCTTTTTGTAACCTGTACCCTGACCCAACACACTCAACACCTCAACCCCACCCCACTTCTCCTTGCTGCTCGCCAACACGACATAATTGTAATGAAGTATCGTCAACGCCGCCAGAAATTTCATGTGCGCTGCAAAAGTCGTAAACAAATCAAAATATATTTTATGTCCATTTTCCGCTCTTGAGAAGTTCAACGTGCTCCCTCGTCCCCGCAACAGCAGAAGTTCAACCTGTTAGAAGGGGTGCAGCCCAGCCAGGCTGCAGTCTTTCTAATTGTGGGTTAATAAGATATATATATTGGAAATTGGAATAGAATTTAATAACGGTCGTAATTTCATAATCTCCTCGTCAAAAATAACTCGCTTGTATTTTAATTCCTGAAAAGTGTGCAATTTTGTTTCCCACGATTCGTGCAGGATCAAATACCTGATATTTGTGATAGTCGACACAGAACTGAACCCCTCGTAAACAGGACGAGGGTTTGATAATCTATGTACCTAGTCTTCGTGAGTGATATTATTCTAATCTTTATGTAGTATAAACGAAATGAACGCATTGAAGCTACAATTCGGGCAAGTTTTGTCGGTATCATAAAAATATTGATATCCCAGAGCTTGGCGGAGGGTAGAGGTAGTTATTGCGCTATTCAATCCAGCATCATTCACAGGACGTTGGAGAGAAGTACAATCTTACCAAGTAAAGCGACACCGCCTAACTCTTCCCTGTCATTACTCTTCTCTTTCATGGCTTCCAAGGGTAAGTAATTGCTTACTTTAAGGAGTGAGGGTGATATTTTGACAGTAACAATCACGGATAACTCGCAAACTATTTGACGATTATGACTGAATGTCCTCTCCAACTGAAGCCCGCCAAATTTGGCGGGTGGGCTTGAGTCGCGCGGTAGAGGCGGTTGTTGACGGTGTGTTGCTCCTGGATGTGCTGGTTGCCGAATGACTATTCGATGTCACCAGAGCTAACCCACAAACTGACATCATTGGAATGACTGTCTTCTGGATGTGCTGGTAGCCGAAAAACTCGTCGATGTCACCAGAGCCAACCCACAAACTGACATCATTGGAATGACTGTCTTCTGGATGTGCTGGTTGCCTTAGAACTAGTGAATGTCACCAGAGCCAACCCACAAACTGACATAATTGGAAGGACTGTCTTCTGGATGCGCTGGTTGCCTAATAACTAGTCAATATCACCAGAGCCAACCCACAAACTGACATCATTGGAATGACTGTCTTCTGGATGTGCTGGTTGCCTAATAACTAGTCTATGTCACCAGAGCCAACCCACAAACTGATATCACCGGAATGACTGTTCTCGAGTCGCTCTCTACTCTGTTCTCAGAGCTTTCAGGAACATCAGAATAAATGTTTATCACAAATCGCCCCTTAAGCTTACACTGACCATAAGAGACATGTCGTTGACTTCTTACACTGGCCATAAGAGACATTTCGTTGATTTCTTACACTGACCATATGAAACATGTCATTGACTTCTTACACTGACCATAAGAGACATGTCGTTGACTTCTTACACTGGCCATAAGAGAAATGTCGTTGACTTTTTAAACTGACCATAAGAGACATGTCGTTGACTTCTTATATCGGCCATAAAAAAAAAGACATGTCGTTGACTTCTTACACTGACCACAAGAGACATGTCGTTGACTTCTTCTGTAATAGTCCCCGTGTCCCGCCAAAAAAAAATGGTTTACACTGTAGATATATACAACATAGTGATACTGTAAAAATTGGGGGATAATTGCACAAAGGGTTCCGAGGCAGTTCCTATAAAAGGTGAAGGTTTAAAACGTCGTTAATTATTTTCCAGAACCTTTTCCTACAGAAGAACGTCTATGACGTCATGAACCTTCAACACTTCAAGACCAATTCCATTCATCCCTTCAATTGTCCTCATGAACTTACGGCCTCACAATGTTTACCATAATTATTTAATAAAAAAGTCATCCTGCGACACTGGCGTTTAACGCAGATGCTTAATCGCCTTAATCTTACTTTGATTACACTCCTACGGCTTCATGATGATGAGTAACATAATTTAGTACACAATGGTACGAGCAAAAGTATCATAGAGCTTTGCCTGGGAACACATGAAATCATTCAAGGTCTAGGTCACGCGCATATGGGCTGTGAGAAACAAGGGGCCAAACTTATAACCCTGGACTGATTTGCCATGAGTTGCAAGACGATTTTGTTCCCGAAAAACCTTGCCGCCTATAAAATTTGATCGGTTGTAATTAGGCTCATGAATTTAATACAAATTTGCGATTGATAATGTTTCTAGACATATATAAAGTATAAAATTCAGCTAATAGAACGTTGAATTTATTCCAGCCCTTCAAATAATCGCGCAGGACAGTCGCCTGCCTCCTACACCAAACACAATGACTAGTTGCTTGACTTCTACACCAGTCACACTGGACAGTCGCCTGCCTCCTAAACCAGCCAATCTGGCCAGTCCCTCGTTTCCTACACCAAACACGATGACCAGTTGCCTGACTTCTAAACCAGTCACATTGGACAGCCGCCTGACTCGTAAGCCAGACACACTTAGCAGTTGCTAGACCCCGGCAGGATGAACATTCGTTACCTTCGTTACAAATTGTTCCAATTTCTGACGACACGTCTGGGTTCGCTTCGTGTGCTTGCCTCCCTAGATACACAGCAGAGTTGGATCGCCTGCCTGCAGACCAAGATCATGCTATTATAGTAGACAGCAGAGTGATAGTTGAGTGGGTTGATTAAAAATTATAGTAGACAGGAGAGTGATAGTTGAGTGGGTCGATTATTTATTGTATTGGACAGCAGAGTGATAGTTGAGTGGTCGATTAATTGTTATGGTAGACAGCAGAGTGATAGTTGATTGGGTCGAATAATGATTATATATAACAGCTGAGTGATAGTTGAGTGGGTCGAATACAGTAATTGTAATATTGGACAGCAGAGTGATAGTTGAGTATGTCGATTAATGGTTATAGTAGACAGCAGAGTGATAGTTGAGTATGTCGATTAATGGTTATAGTAGACAGCAGAGTGATAGTTGAGTGGGTCGATTAAATATGATATTGGACAGCAGAGTGATAGTTGATGGGGTCGATTAATGGTTCTAGTAGACAACAGAGGGATACTTGAGTGGGTCGAATAATGATTATAATGGACAATAGAGTGTGACTTGAGTGGGTCGATTAGTGCTTATATTGGACAGCACAGGGATGGTTGAGTAGGTCGATAATGGGTTATATTGGACAGCAGAGTGACAAAGTGAGTGGGTCGAATAATGGTTATAGGAGACATTAGAGTGATAGTTGAGTGAGTCGGAAGGTCGAATAATGATTATATTGGACATCGGCGTGATAGTTCAGTGGGTCGGTCGATTAATGATTGTATGGTACAGCAGAGTGGTAGTTGAGTGGGTCGATTAATGATTATATTGGACAGCAGAGTGATTGTTGAGTGGGTCGATTAATGATTATATTGGACAGCAGAGTGATTGTTGAGTGGAACAAATGATGAATAATGCGTATAATGCTATCATGGACCTGTAGACAATGATAGTACAGGTGACTTGCGATTAAAGTATTGAAGTGGGAAGTTGAAAGTGGGCTATGAAGCGACCATGGAGTGAGGCGAGCAGCTGTACCGTGAGGTATCTGTAGAGTGATGTGGCGTGGGTTCTGCAGCCTTGGTCAGATGAACAGGGTCAACAGGGACCAAACCAGTGATTACAGATTACGGGAAAAATTACTGACTTGACCCATTAACTGGACCCAAAGGCTTGACTTAACCCAAAGGCTTGACTTAACCCATAGACTTGACTTGACCCAAAGACTTGACTTGACCCAAAGACTTGACTTGACCCATAGACTTGACTTGACCCAAAGACTTGACTTGACCCAAAGACTTGACTTGACCCAAAGGCTTGACTTGACCTAAAGGTTTGCCTTGACCCAAAGACTTGACTTGACCCAAAGGTTTGACTTGACCCAAAAGCTTGACTTGACCTAAATGTTTAACGTGATCCAAAGACTTGACTTCACCCAAAGATTTGACTTGACCCAAAGGCATTCGTCGACCCGGTGATATATATCGACGTTTCTTTTCACCAACCGCCACACGTCACGAACCTTAAACACTTCAAGATCAATTCTATTAACCCTCCAAATGTCCTCATGAACTTGCGGTCTCACAATGCTTACTATATTTATTTAATAAAGAAGTTATCCCGGTGAAAGATCCATCTGTTAGTTATAACGCCAATGATTTGATCAGAGAGAAACTTTTTTGAGGGGGAAAGCATTATTTTATTTCGGGCACCAGCATGATGTCATGTACGTTAACACTTGAATTGTATATAACTCATCGACAAAACACTTTCAACATTTTCGAACGAATTTTACATCAGTCCGGTCACACTAGGCAGTGGATGGCGGACAAGGGTTAGGCTACAATGATACGGTCAAAGCCAGAGCTGAAGGTCCCTGACACCTCGTATTTTTTTTTTTGCGGATCATTTGGGAAGATTTACTTTTGCATAAAGCTTTAATTTATTATTTTCACTGTGACTGAGTTTTCGGAAAAGTAAAAAAAAACAATAACAGTGGCTATTATATTATTGTGATATATTAATTCTGAACCATGATGTGTTTTCAAAAGGATAGCCTTCTTTAATAATTAAATTACAATTATTCATATAAAATATTTAAAAACTCCAAAACAATTGAAACAGGTTCTCGAATTCACATAAAACAACACGAAATTATGATTTGAATTTTTATTTTTCGATGGTCTCACCTATTGGTGGGGTCGAATACACCCTGACCACGTCTTCATCGAAAGTGGATCTTGTTTAATTAGAGTCTGTTTGAGCAAAGCCTCGTCCGCCACTCCAGCATCGTCCGCAGTCTCACGTCATGCTCCACAATGTGTATAAGAAATGGAATGTCTGCATATATATGTATTATCTTTAAGCCATATTCATAATATGCTTGCCATAAGAGTACTGTATAACCCAGCAAAACTTGTGTGAGTCACTCCAGCCACTGCAGCGCGCCTGCGTTCATCATAACTCATAAAGGGAACTTGCGGCTCTAAACGAGGGGATGAGCAGCAATAATAAAACCTGGCACTTCTAAAAACAAATGCGTGATGGTAATTGCAAAGATCTTTTGAAAGAAATTCGGGCACTTGCGCCAAGAAGGAGTCTCTCCAACTCCCTGTATCTTGGTTACGGGCGAGGTTAACACTGCCAGCGTCTAGGGAGAGCACTTCCGGGATATTGGGAACTCTACTTTATTGAATGAAATAGAGACCACGTGGGTTCAAAGTACTATTGGCAATATTCCTGCTGTTGACGCAACAGTCAGCATGACCTGGGTTGGAAATATAGATGGTAGATTAGAAAAAAAGCAGCTTCAGCTAATGGCATTCCTGGAGAAATGTATAAGCATGACACTGCAGATTGATTTCAGTGTTAGCTCTCTTCCACTCTGGCTGCATACGAACCTCAAATGACCAGAGGTGTTGAAAAATGTTTTACGAAACAAACGTCGATCATGAGTTGAATTGCTGTTGATACCTCAATTCCCCAAGACTTGGAACAGATCATTCTCACAAAATAGGAAACGTTTTCATTCAGGACCGACAGTAAGATTACTTACAAAGGGATCGTGGAACAGAAATAGCGTATTTTTTCAGGACTGACAGTAAGCTTTCTTACAAGGGGATCGTGGAACAGAAATAGCGTATTTATTCAGGACCATCAGTAAGCTTACTTGCAAGGGGATCGTGGAACAGAAATAGCGGATTTATTCAGGACCGACAGTAAGCTTACTTACAAGGGGATTGTGGAACAGAAATAGCGTATTTACTCAGGACTGACAGTAAGCTTACTTACAAGGGAATCGTGGAACCGAAATAGCGTATTTATTCAGGACTGACAGTAAGTTTACTTACAAGGGGATCGTGGAACAGAAATAGCGAATTTATTGAGGACTATCACTAAGCTTACTTACAAGGGGTTCGTGGAACACAAATAGCGTATTTATTCAGGACTGTCAGTAAGCTTACGTACAAGGGGGTCGTGGAACATAAATAGCGATTTTTGCATTTAAAAAAAAAGTCGGGTACTACAGATGTGGGACTTTCTAGAATTCATCTGTTTCTTTCTTCAAAAATCAAATAAAAGAGATGCTCCTACTCATTTCGTTGAGTTGTTTGTGTTCTGAAACAGAGGGTAGGTGTTCATTCCTGCTGTCGGGTTGATACAAATCAGCCGCGAATATTATTCCTATAAAGTGTGACCATGATGTCAATTGTCGTCATTATTATTATACAATGTTGAAACCGAATATCTGAATTATCTGTCAAGCCAAGAATGAACAATAATTGGTTTAAACATTGTTATATAAATTTAAACCGATGATCTGACTCACCTATCAATCAGAGTGCTGTGTTGATAATTTTGTTTGACTGATGATGTGGTGTAACAAGCTACAACTCTCACTGTCCTGCAAAAATCTCTATATATTTGATAGTATTTTGCTCGGCCACATGGTATTCTGTAAGAAACTTCACACCCTGGTATATTTAATTGATCGGACCCTTGGATCATAATCATTACTTCTCGTTTGATGTTAAGCTAGATGGTGTCTCACTTGATTATCCGAATGAGTTTCATCCTCATAGTCATGTTGCTTCCGCGGATTTTGCTGATGCCAAGGACGTTGCAAAGCAGACTAGACGACAAATGCCATTGCCTACACGCTGCCACGTTAGTTCTCTTGTGCGACAAAGGAAACAAAAATTGCCTTTTTAAATCATAGTGTTAACCAATGTGGTGCCATGCAAAGTGTAGAGACCTCTGCCAACATAACGTTAGAGTGCTGATAGTAAGCTTTAATGACATTTACTAGCAGATCGTATTAGAGCCCTATTTGGTGGAGCCGCACACTGCCTCACGACCGGCAGAATCCCTTATGACAATAAAGCCCTGATTGCAATATGCGCTGGCGTCGCACTCGCTGTTTCGTCAATGCTAGCACAGTGGAGGTTGATACTGTACACTTCAGAAGGAAGATAATCTGTGTTTTCTCTGCGTATAAAAAAAAAATATTTCTAAAATGGGTTCTGACTTGAACTGTCTGCCACATCCCGGTGTATTACTCACATGATCACTAAGTCAAGTTTTGTGATTAAATATACTTCAATAGCCCTGATGGTTTTCACTAAAGTTGATCTTCTTATTCTTTGTAGTCTATTACTAATTATCTTGAATAATATTTAGGTAAAAAGTGGTATTCTATTTATACTGACTTTGTCCTCTTCTGCAGCGATAAAAATGTCAGCAAATATTATCCAAAATGAAGACCTTTAGCCTGGGTAACTCGATCCTCTGCCCAAATTATATCACCAGCTGCCCTTGTGGCGCAACCCTCTCATCCATTGCACACAAATTGCCTACCCCAGTGCGGTCACAATCACTAGGTCATATCTTTCTAATATGACCCAATTCCCAAAAAGACTGCCTTTACCAGAGTCTAATCAAGTCATAGAATCCGTGACGGAAGGGGATTATGGGGTCACTCCTTAGGGGGTCGGCGGTTAAAGGGTAAATTGAGGGTTCTTCTCACCGGTTGACTTGGACCTAATACAATCTCAACACTAAGCCTAATGCCTCCCCAAACAACTATCATCAAACTGTTCAGGGAATCCTTCCTCGCTTTACTTTTCAGCTACTCTAATGTTGTCTGGTGCTCTCTCCTCTTGTGAGCCTCTCAACCCAACGTTAGACCGTGTTTAGAGGACGACGGATAGAACAGGCAGGTACGCCCCATGGATGGCCATGCAGGAAAGGGCAATGCAAGATGGCACTATCGCTCAGTCAGTCTCAGGATGTTAGTATCATATGACTGATGTGACTACCATTCGTTTGATGGTGGTGTAACTCAGCTGGCAATAGTACTCGACCAGAGTTGATATTCCCCCAGCGGAAAGAGTACTCGACCACAGCAGCGGGCATGGTACCTGAGCACGGTATGCCGATGTAGGCATATCAACCAAACCACCTGGAGTCTGACTAGACTAGGATGTATCCTTTTGTCAGTCTACTATAGAGTACGGATCTACAATTTAAGGAGTCTCCGCCAGACTGTTAAATAGATAACAAGCCTTGCAGACCATTTGCACGAAATGGAACTTACAGATGCCAGCTGAACAAAATTCATGACTAGGAAAGGAATGATTCTATTTGTAGAAATTAAGAAAACCAAACGGAATTTGGGAATGTTCGCAGCTGAAATTAGTTGATGGATAACATCTTGAAGTGGCGTATAGCGAGGAGTTCACTTGTCAAAGTGACTTATAAACGGACATGGTGTGATGTGAATTGTTATAGTGCTTCAACAAAAATGATCACGATTGTTCATCTCATCGCCTCTATTTTTATTCATAGTTGCGGTGTGGAAGTGAAACTGTTCACTACGTTTTCTAATTTGATAATTTTGGAATGAGTCCATCTTAATAAATATTGGAAGATGGAAATCCGTGTAACTATGCGCCAAAATGTACCAGCCTCGGCGGCAGAAATGGACAGGGCACTAAAGAAACCGTCAGCAACAAGGGACTGGGTAGTGCTGGTCCACATCAGAATATTGTGACCGTCTGGGCGGTAGGACTGGACAGTGCACTAAAGGAGCCGTCAGCAATAAAGGACTGGGTAGTGCTGGTCCACATCAGAGTATTGTGACCGTCTGGGCGGTAGGAATGGACAGGGCACTAAAGAAACCGTCAGCAACAAGGTCCTGGGTAGTGCTGGTCCACATCAGAATATTGTGACCGTTTGGGCGGTAGGACTGGACAGGGCACTAAAGAAGCCGTCAGCAATAAAGGACTGGGTAGTGCTGGTCCACATCAGAGTATTGTGACCGTCTGGGCGGTAGGACTGGACAGTGCACTAAAGGAGCCGTCAGCAACAAGGGACTGGGTAGTGCTGGTCCACATCAGAATATTGTGACCGTCTGGGCGGTAGGACTGGACAGTGCACTAAAGGAGCCGTCAGCAATAAAGTCCTGGGTAGTGCTGGTCCACATCAGAGTATTGTGACCGTTTGGGCGGTAGGACTGGACAGGGCCATATGTTAACCGTGATCAGCAGGTGGCGGAGCCGCCCCACCTCTCATCTAACAATATAGGACGCAAGTCGATGATCTATTCCAACTTCATTTGACTTAATATGATAAAAATATTCATAAATTACAATCCACTTCAATTATACTAAAGATATTTGCTCTCATATTGACAAAAGATACGCCTCTATGGAATGGCATATAATTATTGATTAATCTAGAGAGCTACATATGTAGATAAGTATCATTGCTTATTCCAGCCAGTAAGGCATGCCTTGTTCCCCAATCAAAAGCCAAGGCCCGGTAATATCAGCTGCTGTGTAACGATTCCTGCGCCTGGAAAGAGCCCATGACGTCATTGATGAGGACAAAGGCAATGTTTCATTGTTAGTCACACCAGGAACACAGACGGGAGAAAGTGTACGAGCTATCCAATAAATCCTGGCCCATTTTATGATACTCAAGACCATTCAGGTTGTTCAGGCCACGTTTATTGTGATACGTCTGTTTTCATCGTATTTTTGCCATGTTCTGGGTACTCTAGCACTGATTAGTATGCCCTGGCCCTGTTAAGGGTATTCTGGCCCTGTAAATGGTACCTTGGATCTATAAAGAGTGCCCAGGTCCTGTTCGAGATACCCTCACCTTGTTTCCATTCGCAGAGGTTCCTTGCTCCGGTGTGCGATGGTATCCTCCAGGTATTTTTTTGCATTTATTTATTGGATTGCTGAGAGCCACGTCTCTTTACAATATAAATCACAGACGAAACTCAGCAGCTGCTATGTAAATATGACGATTCTGTGTAAAAAATACAATTTATTCTTTTATGGCAGCGTTTCATCCCAAACGACACACCGCAAATGAGTCCGACACCAACAAACCTGTCTTTGATGACATCAACGTTTCTTTGTCATCACCCGAGTAATCCAGCTAAATAAGCTTTACTTCCTACTCATGATTATAGTTATTCGTGAATCAGTTTTGCTGATTGTCGAAATTCTGTTCAACAACTGTCACGTTGATTTCAACACAGACGGTATGTGCAACAGCAGGAGGAATTTCCTGGTGAAACTTGCATCCATCATCAATACTTATTAATACAATCATTGAGATCTTCATTATGAAATACATTCGTCGATTTCAAAACAGTATGATTTTTAATCGCATGGAATATTTCCACACCACTGCAACTGACCACTTGCCACTGTAATGCCTCAACATTTATAATGACAGGGAATCATGGCAGAGAAAATGGAGATATTACGTCGATTAGAGGTAATTGCTAAGGTAAATTTAATCTCAAGCATCTTAAACTGACTGGCAATGCCGCAGCATACTCATAATTACCGGGCAGTTACTGCTGAGCCACGTGCAACGACAGCCCGAGTGATGATGTAGACAGATGTTGTGGGTCAGGACATAATTTTCCATGTCAAGCATTTTCATTTCATCGAACGGCATGATGGAGTATGAGCAGCAAACATGCCTGATGGAGGCTTCACGGCCACTCGGATGTTACTCAGGTCAAACTATGTGTCACATACCCTCAATGTCAGACTGTATGTCACATTGTCTCCGGCTTAACCTATTATTTGAATGAAACACTCATCAGTGTTATTGAATCCTATGGCGTCTGAAGCCTCTAGTGCTGTCCTCGAGTGCCCACCTGCCCGTCTGGTGGCTCAGTCTCCTGCGACGGCCCATTGCGTTGCTACGTAGCACTGCTGCGTTGCTACGGAGCACTGCGAACTTCTTCCAAACTCTTCTCCCCGCAAATTGCTCAAGTTAACCACGAGTTATTAAAACTTTGTTGAGCCAGTGTTTGAGCGCAAAGAGGAGCTTTTGAAAGAGGGAATTTTATGGCATACTGTGAAAGACACTTTGGGAGAAAAAGACTTCCTGCATTCCCCCAATTACATGCAGGAACGAAATGCGGTTGGTATTTTATTAACGTGCGGGTGTTCACCATTTGAAGAATAGGCAAGCGAGGGAACATCAGTAGGAATAGTATTAACACCGAAAATTTGATAATGAGAAAAATGACGCCAACATAAATGAAATGTTTCAAAAGTGTCTGGACTTAAATGCTCCCACACACTATTTTTTAGATATCTCCATCACTTTATTTTTCAGTGCGCACATCATAAATTGAATAACATTTGAAAGAAGTGCTGTCCATCTTATAATTTCCTTCATATGGTATGAACTGAAACGACGAACAATGGACTCCGAGAAATAGACTATGCCACCCATTTTGCATGCAAACACAAGGAATGTATATCTATAAATAAATTTGT
>SDVV010000519.1:0-31149 GCA_016164225.1 Gammarus roeselii | reverse complement strand
ATCCCAAGTGCATCTGTACAGTAAATTGAATGTGAAACAGTTTATACTCTTGAGGCAGTAGCTGGTCGTGGGTCATTGACGTCATCCCAAGTGCATCTGTACAGTAAATTGAATGTGAAACAGTTTATACTCTGAGGCAGTAGCTGGTCGTGGGTCATTGACGTTATCCCAAGTGCATCTGTACAGTAAATTGAATGTGAAACAGTTTATACTCTGAGGCAGTAGCTGGTCGTGGGTCATTGACGTTATCCCAAGTGCATCTGTACAGTAAATTGAATGTGAAACAGTTTATACTCTTGAGGCAGTAGCTGGTCGCGGGTCATTGACGTTATCCCAAGTGCATCTATACAGTAAATTAATTCAAGTGACCCCAGACGTATCGACGATGCGCTGGTGTGCCGTGCACTTTTTATCTCGGACTGTTCTTGGTTGAGGTATGACCAGCAAAGATGATAAAACAAATACAGATACAGACACTGGGCCTAATCCCCCAGAAAGGGGGATGGCCGATGGCAAGGCGAACCTCTTACTCCTCCAGCCGCGCTCGAAGTGTGATAGAACAAAAAACTCCCTGCTGCGCAAGCAATCTAGTTTACAGCTGGCGAGAGATGCATCATCGCTTGAGGCAGTGGCAGCTTCCATACTCCATAACATTACCCCCTGTAGCTACTGAATACTCACCGTAGCACCTGAATCAGGTGCTGTCACGTCTTCTCAAATGAACCTAGAGATTAATCAATTATTGAAGCCTAAGTCTATATCTCATGGTCTCGGGGAATCTGATGTATAAAAACACCCTGCCGGCGCGAGTTGGCGCAGCAAACATCTTGGAATAAGTCTACCGTCAGCTCTTTAGGCGTAGTTTAGTCTTCGACTCTCCCTTTTTCCCCTCTTACCACGGTCCATGCTCCCGACGCTGGCAGTCTCGGCGGCGGCATCCCCGTCCTCCAGCACAGTGTCCTCCTCGTCAGCCACCCTACGCCGGTCGTTGCCACCACCACCTCCCCTACCCCCGGCTCTGCGGGAGGGGAGGCGGGGAGGCAAGGAGCCCGTGCTGTATCCTCCGCGTGGTGGGGCGTCGGACCAGTAGGGTGGAGTGGTGCCCCGTGATCCTGCAACAAGGAAACATTTCATTAGAGAGACTGGAATTTAAACTGCAGTTGAGTAAAACTCCTTCGAGTGTTGAAAGTTCAATTGGAAATTCATGATAAAACATGAGTAAATTTTGAGTGCCATCCGGCTCGTACGATATTTGAACTGGTAAAATTTGTAGAGAAGACGAGAAGGTCATGTCAAAAGCAATCTGAAGAGTAGTCATAGTAATAAAAGAGCCATCAATGGGTCTAAGATAATTATAATTTTCTAAACCTTTTCAGAAAATTTATGCTGCTCGGCGTCTATGCAATGGAATTCAATTTTGAGTGGCCTCTTAACTGAAAAATCCATTGGCTGCCTTCATGGGAAATATCATGCTGAAACGTCTAGGAAAGTGTCCCCTTCCTGCAGTGGACTGCCCGCTTAGATTAAATATTTTGCCTCGGCAACAGGGAGGAACCTTTTCCCTTGCTTCATGCTCTACCTTTAACCTACTAACCTTTAACTGAAATACATAATTAGATTAGAACCTCATGTTCACCAGAGCCTTAGATTAGAGTTTCAGTGCACTGGAGTCAATGTTCTTATAACGGCGGGAGGATTGAAACACAAACCAAAGCTCAATCGAATAAGTTGGCCAAATCTCATCTCCATGCTTGTTGATTACCTTAGAGGATAAAACATCAAAAAAGTTGATCCACCACTTCAGACTCATCGCTTGAAGGATATTCTTCATGTCTCCGGTGACGGACAATTCACACAAACAAGTACTCCACTAATGGGAGGCAGGAGATACGCTAATATAATAACATTGGTACAGTTCGATAGAGCCTGTAACCAATAATGCACCCGGAAAGCCAAGGTGCACTGACAAAGCTTTGCAATTGAGTCGGCAGGATAGACTGGTGCACAGTACCAGAGGCACTTCTCTAGGACCACCTGTCAGAGGCGAGAGGCTACTGCAATCCCAAGGCAAAACAGTGACAATGCAGCAGACAGCGGTAGTTGGAGACCAAGGTAACTGCAATCACGAGCCATAACAGTGACCGAGTAGTAGACAGCGAAAGTTGGAGAGACCAAGGTAACTGCAATCAGTTCTCAAACATAGGTAGCTACGCTGCAAAATGCTGAAAATCTTCACACTTCTAAAGCAACTCGACTAGGATATAATTCATTTTTTTGCTACAAAAAACATGCTCATTCCTTTCCCTTCAGGAGATTTTATCATCAACCCCTATTGCACCGAATCAATTGTTTTCAACGTATCAACTGTAGGCCTCTGCTTTATGGAGCAAATGTTTTCCTTGTTGTTGTGACTATTAAGTATAACATTGCGCAGGGTGTACAAGACTTTGTTTAAATTAATGAAAAGAGCGTGATTATATTGTATTGCTCCCAGTAGCTTCATGGCTGCACTCGAATGGTACAGATACAGACAGTAGGCTGAATTCTCCAGAAAGGCGGGTCGCCGACGGCAAGGCGCACCTAAGATTTCTCTTAATTCACCCCCACAAGCAAATTTTGCTTTTTGACGCCTGTGGGTCCAGCCATCAGACCTCGCAACACACATTTTGGGTCAGGAGTGAGGTCCGAGATCAGTGTCAGCAGCAGGGCCCGACCGTGGCAACTGGTTCGCCACAGCTACGTCGTGGTAACCGAACCATCCCCCACCCACGATCATTTTGTTTCTTAATGGGACGCCAAGAGCGGACAAAGCACACCAGGACGGCGTCAAAATTCATGCATTCACAGTCATTCTCCACTCACGCCTATCCATTGCAGTCTCTCGCTACCTCTACACTTATGTCTCCTCTTCTTAATGCCTGCTTCAGGCGGTCCATTCCCCCAGACTTCGGTCATCTCTAGGCCTACGTCCCCTCACCTCAGCCTTTACCACTGCTTTCACCAATCACCCATCCTCACCCGTGAATCAACCTTGTCCTCAACCATCCTCACCATCCCCGTTCAAATTCGAACAGCGTCGTCATTGTTCCTATCTCTCAGCATTGCTCCAAATAAGCCCTTCTTTGCTTCCGTACCCAAGGTCCATTACACTATGCACACTTTACCCCATACCTTCACTCGCGATTTCACCTCAGTTCCCACTAGTTTAGTCATCTCCACCCGAAAGGCCATGTACTTAAAGGACGGAACTCCTCCAACACCTCTCCGCTTAGAAGGGCACCGATTCTGCTTGCATCGACCCACGTCAACTCGCAGTTGGTACACAACTATGGTACCGAGCTTATAGACCACACAACTTCTACGAATCTGCCACCAGTGCCGTATCATCCGCAAACAGCAAACGATTTTAACTGTCAACTTCGCCAATTTGGTCCCAACCGCTCTCAGCCCTGATCCATTTCCATTGTCTCGCGATCACTCGATCCATGAAGAGATTGAACAGCCAAGGAGAGAAGAAGCCATTGTGTATCAAATTTATACAGTGGACCAAGCCCTAGCCTCGCTCCCCACTCTGACGCGTGCTCCGATGCCAATATAGAAACTCAGGACCGCTTTCAACAAATTTCTATACACTTCATACAAACGTCTCTCTGCCGACCCAATCGTAGGCCTTGTCCAAATTCACAAAGGCCCAGAACACATTCTTCCTCTTCGTCAGGTACTTCTCAAAGACTTGCTTCACAGCAAAAATCTGATCGGCAGACCTTCAACCAGTCAAAAAGCCACACTGTCCTTTGCCAATCGAACCATCCGTAACATCTAATCCTCTTGATTTCCACTCTCCGTTCAACTCACTGACAACCGATAATAAACTCATACCTGACAAGCCTCTCGAGCTACAGCATTTCGTTTATTCGTTTTTGCCCTTATACAGCGGAACAATGCAAGCACTGCGCCCCTCAATCAGCACCACGCCCGACACAAAACATATACAGTAGCCTCACCAGTTAGTCTACTATAGTTACTTCACCCCTCTTCAGTCACTCAGTCGCAACACCATCCAAACCAGGGGCTTTCCCTACCATTTATCACCTCTACCCCATTCTGCATCGGTGATTTAGGATCCGGTGATCCGCAACAAGTGTCTCCCAAAACCGATATCCAATCACGCTAATGTCAGCCTCTCTGACACTCAAAATTCAACTACCCATCAAAATACTCAGTCCACCTATTTCGTACATCACCTTTCTTCAAGAACAACCGGCCATCGCCATATCTCACCACCTCCCCCTTCTGGGTCACCAGTGTACGCCCCTTCAGCTCTTTCTAGATCTTTTAATTCTCCTGAAATTTCTGGCGCAACCGCCTACTCATTCTGGCACCAGCACCCCTCCTCACCACCCGCTTCATATTTTTTCTCTCCTCTCTATAGTTGTCATGGACTACCAACGATCTCGTCTGAACCACTCATCAGACGCTTTCCTCTTCTGCCCCAGCGCCAGTTTAACCAGATTGGTCCACCACTCGCAGCCTTTCCTCGTACACCCGCCCACACGGCTGACAGTACACATTTTTGCAAATCTTTACAACGAATATCTGAGCGTCTCCCATTTTTCTCAGCATTACTTAGGCTTTGATCACTAACACTGCCATATTCCTCCCTTAATAATTGCTGGAACACCTCAGCTCAGCTTGCTACATTCACTCCATCCACCTAAAGGTTCCCTTTCCACCTCTGCTTCCCTCTTAGTCTTCCTTCCATCGGTAGATGATGAGATTTTTTAATTAGAGGGTTCTAGTTCACTAGAACATCTGATGCAGTCGATGATCAGACATTCCCCCGCTCTCCCCTCTCAACACTCGCACATCCAACAGCCTCCCCACCACTCTCCTCAAAATCAGCGCTCTCTCCCGAACTATCGGCTATCTTTCGCCGTTCCAATCAAGTTCTCTCCACTGTCATTAGTGCAGCCAGGAACGTCATACCTCCCTACCACATTCTTCGCCACTACATTTCCAATTCTCAAATTTAGGTGACTGAGTACAACCACGTTGTATTGACCCCCAAAATTCTCAATAAACTCACTCGGGTCAATCAAAACATGCTCCCACTCCTTTTTATTACTCTTGCTACCAGGTTCGTAAGCACTCGCTGATGCCCATCTTCTTAAACCTAGCTAAATTTGCAAACATCAATCAATCTAGAAGACACCTACTTCCACTCGGTAACCCTACTATCCAACTAATCACTCGATATCAACGCCACACCATCTCATGCAAATCATTCCTCCACGCTCGATTTACTTCCATAACATCGCCAAATTCCCATTCGCCCCTATGCCAACCACACATTTCTTCCTTACAAACATCTTATCAATCTCTTCTCTTTGCTTCATTCGTATTACAGCCTTGTACATTTAGACACAAGTAATAAAATTCAGAGGAGTGTCAGCCTCTCTACTCGTTTTGCCATCTTTGCTGGAGAAATTTACATAGGAAGGGATCCTTCCCACAGGGCAACTGGAGTCGAACACACAATGTTTACTGTCGAGCCACGTTGCGTGCGATTGATGGATTGATTTAGGCCTCACTTCCACCGGAGCCTCAACGTGAGTCTAAATAGGCTCCCCCGTGAGGCCCGATGATCATGGATTCCAGTAGGCTCGCACGCCTCAGTGTGCTAGAAATACAATGTTGTTAAAGTTGGAACAATTTAAAAATGTCGACGCACAAGAAAAACGCTTAGACGAAAGGGATCTCCGCTTCTAATCTTTTAGAACTGTAAGAGTAATATGCATGAACGCTAGTGCGTACAAGTAGCATCGTTGAGACTGGTACAAGGTTCACGGCACCATGGACAAGTCAGCTTCGACGGCAACGCAACACAATGTCTATTTCTAGGCGGTCTAGGTCGATTATAATACACTTCATTTATTCAGGTAAGACTCAGACGACCCAAATCCCCGCCTTCAATCCTTTAGAACTTCATGAGTAATATGTATGCACGCCACTGCGCACAGATAGCATCGTCAAAATTGGTACACGGTTTACGGACAAACTGACAATATCAGCTCCGATTTGATTTGATCCTTAGTTCCACTCGAGCCTCAACGGGAGTCATAATAGGCTCTCCCGTAGGGCTCGATGATGATGGATTCCAGTAGGCTCGCACGCCTCGGTGTGCGAGGGAAAAACGCTTTTAAAGTTAAAAAAAGTTGAACATTTTAGCTCTGTCAGACGCACGCTGATGCGCATAAGAAAAACGCTAATACGAAACGGACCTCCGCTTCCACAATCATTTACAATTTCAACAAGAGTAATATGTACGCACGCTAGTGCGTACAGGCAGCATCGTCGAGACTGGTACAAGGTCCACATTTACTCGGACAAAATCAGCTCCGACAGCAACGCAACACGACCTAGCAGGTCGATTATCTTCATTTATTCAGGTAAGACTCAGACGAAAGGAATCCTCGCTTCAATCATTTAGAACTTCAGGAGTAATGTGTACGCACGCTAGTGCGCACAGGTACTGGTACAAGGTTTACGGCTACACGGACAAAGTCAGCTCCGACAGCAACGCAACACAATATTCACAGTTACGCGGTTTAGTTTAATTATAGTACATTTCATTTATTCTGGTAAGATAAAGACTCGCACGAAACGAATCCTTGCCTCCAATTATTTAGAACTTCATGAGTAGCTATTATGTACGTACGTCAGTGCACACAGATAGTATCGTCGGAATTGGTACAAGATCAACAGCTCCGCGGACCAGATCAAATCCAACTGCTACGCGTCACAAGGTTTATAGCAACACGGTCTAGGTCAACTACAGAACACCTCCGAAACGCAACAAATTTTTCCAGCTACGCGGGTCAAGTCTGTGACAGAAATTACATATGGTCCGTGCACGCGCCAGCTAGCACGGACTGAAAAATATATATATACAAATCACAGGCACGAACTATCAAACAAATAGACTTGCATTACTTCAGATGACAAAATTGCGTATCGTTAAAAGGAGAGGAAGGACAGGTTCATCGTGGGCTAAATAAAACTGCTAAAATTATTGACATCACACTTATTGTTCAAGGGAATAGGGTAGGAGCGGGGTGGGAGGAGACAGAGGTCCCTCGGGTCCCAAAGGAGCACAATGGGTGCCGGAGGGAAACCCAAATCCCCGAGCTTCTCAGGTCCCCCGAGACCCCTCGTCTCAGCTCATCTTGGCTTGTCTCGAATCATTTCAGCCAGCCTCGGCTCGTCGCGACCAACTCGACTCGCCTCAACATGTTTCGACTGATCTCGACACACCTCGACCAGCCTCGACGCGGCTCTCCTCTCTGTATCAGTAATCCGTGGACTATAATAGCTAATTTTTCTACCTAAGCATTTCACATATATAATTTTTTCTGTCCCAAGATTCAGAGGTGCCTCAAGAGAGTCCCAAAAATTCTCAAGGGAGTCTCAAAGGGTCTCAAGTGTGTCCCAAAGGGCCTCAGAAGGGTCCAAGTGGGTCAACCCAAATCCTCCTGGTCTTCCAGGGACTATGGGTTCCCGAAACCCCCGAGTCCCCCCCCCCCCCCCCCCCTCTTTCCCCGGGTCACCTAGTCGCAACCAGCCTCGGGGTGGACAGATAAATAATAGAGCCTACAAAATAAGAAATTGTACAATACTAAAATCAAGTGTAAATGATCTGTAAAATGAATAATCATCCATCCACGCCAAGCGTTGCGTGTAATGCCTCCATTATCGCCGCCTAGCAACTGATGCTATTTCATATGATGTAGCTCGCATGGGGGCCGCAAGTGTTAAGATGACTGGGTACAGTATTAATGGTATTACTATATTCCTGACACATTTACTCAACCTAATTCTTGTGCACCACTTATAACATATTTATCGCCATCGTTGACGCTCACCTATGGTGATCATACGACCATAATGAGAACATGGGCTTCACGGGCAATCAGGCATCATGCAGAAATGTGCATGCAAGCTTTGACGACATGACGGCTTGCTGGTAGTTGGGGAGCAATCTAAATCAATAATATCGATTGGCCAAATCCTTCTTCCCACCTAACCCGGAATTACGGTCATTACAGAAGTTAGTTTCACGAGTACAGTCAAAATTTGAGTATTGATCAAATGCCTTTAGTAAACATTGTCGCACAAGTTTTGGTTTTATACAGATGTTATACAGATACAGAAACTAGGCCGCATCCCCCAGAAAGGGGGGTGGCCGACGGCACGGCGCACCTCACACCCTCATACGCTCACACAACTTAGCCCTTTTGTGCTCAAGAGTCCGGCCAATACCCTCTCAACATACACTCTGGATCATGAGTGCAGTCCGAGGATCCGTCGTCAGCAGCAGGGCCCGACAGTTTTCACTGGTTTACCCCCGCCGCGTCATAATGTTATGGCAATGGAAATTCCGTGAGTTCAACTCATCAATAATAGAACACGTTTCAAGCATTGAATTCTTGTCCAAGTAGCTACTGGTAATTATGGTCAACACAGGACACTGTTCTAGCGGCTGGGTGGAGACTCCGTCAAATAAAGTTTGTGATGCTTACCATTCAACAATTTGTATTGCTGTATTTAACAAGCGTTCTAAGTTCAAGAATTCAATTAAGAGGAAAAATGAGTCAACTTACTTACGGCAGCAACAATGACCATTTCGGTGTCCCTACAAGATGCCTGGCAGCTGAGCCAGTTGCTATTTGCGGATGATACGGCCCTGGTTGCGGATTCAGAGGAGAAGCTATGTAGGTTGGTGTCAGAGTTTGGTAGAGTGTGTGAGAGGAGGAAGCTTCGAGTAAACGTGGGTAAAAGTTTAAGTAATGAGATGTTCGAGGACGGTCGATGCGAGCAAAATTAGTGTTCTCCTAAATGGAGAGTTGTTGGAAGAAGTTCAGTGTTTCAAGTATCTGGGCTCCCATGTGGAGAAGACTGAATTAGTGGAAACGGAGGTGAAGCCGCGAGTGAAGGAGGGGTGTCAAGTGTTGGGTGCACTGAAGAGCGTAATGAGCTGCAGGACGTTGGGGATGGAAACTAAGAGACTGAATAAGGGTGTCGTTGTGCCAACTGTGCTGTACGGAGCTGAGACTTGGGGGGTGAGAGCAGAGGAGAGAAGGTTGAATGTTTTTGAGATGAAATGTTTGAGGAGCATGGCTGGAGTGTCGCTGAGACAGGTTCACAAACGACGTGGTTCGCATCAGAACGGGCATGGTGAAGAAGTTAGAGGACAGAGTTGATTCGCGTGTTCTGAGATGGTTCGGGCACATGGTGAGGATGGATGAGGGAGATAGGTAAAAAAGGTGTTGAAGTCAGAGGCGAGTGGACGTAGGCCTAGAGAGAGACCTAAGTTTTGGTGGTTGGATGGTGTGAAGGAGGCGTTAGGAAGGAGAGACGTGAGTGTGGAGGTAGCGAGAGAGCATGCACGGGATAGGCGTGAGTGGAGAATGATAGTGAATGGATGAGTTTTGACGCTGCTCTGATGTGCTTTCCCGCCTTAGGCATATCGTTGACAGACGGGATGGTCGTGGGCCCGACGCTGTCGGGCCCTGCTGCCGACACTGACCTCAAACCGCACTCATGACCAGGAGGGTGTGTTGCGAGCTAAGGTGTGCGAGTGTATGAGAGTGTGAGGTGCGCCTTGCCGTCGGCCACCCCCTTGCTGGGATATTTCGGCATAGTGTCTGTAACTGTAAAAGATGCCTTCGGTATCCTCCTCCTCACTAACAGACAGATGACTTCAGAGTGAAGGCGACTCACTAGATGTCGTGTCAAAAGCACAACATCACATGAAGGTCCACGACCATTAGTCTTCGTTTCCTTAGGATACTGGTTCCTGCCTGTCACGGTAGCTGATGCTTCTTCTAGAGGCTATTTCTCAACTATTGTACAGAATTTCTTCACACTAATTCTCTGCTGAGAATTCATTACTCTAATTGACTGAATTCCACTCAATTATATGACGCCTGCGTACAATATTGTTATTTTGATAACAGTGCATCACTTTTATTCTGAATAAATATGAAATGAAGCTATTGTGAACATTTGCCTTGCATTGCATTCAATTCTAAAATACACGTTTCTTGGTGAAATTATTGCTGGATTCATTTTGAATGGCTGACTACAATGGAAGCTACGAATTGGTTTAAATTAAGGGACTCATGTACCCCCCCGCGAAGCTCTTGCGATAGCTTTCGTAGTAGAACTAATCGAATGATAACCTCTCCAATCGACGTAACTGACATTCAAACCGTTGCTAAAGGTTTCATTAGAAAGGATGCGTTCTGGCCCTGAATGGATCTGGAAAAGGCCTATGATAGGGTCGCCAGGGAGGCGCTGCGTTTGTATGGAATAGGCGGGAATTCGTTGAAAGTATCTAGACTTTGTGTTATCAGCAGGTCACGTGTCAAGTGGAGAGGGAGGAAAGTGCTTGGTTCACAGTGCAAGTGGGGCTGAGACAAGGTTGCGGTACAGTCGAGTACAGTTACGGTAGTAGCTGCAGATTCGCAGAAGTTGTGTAGGCTAATGTGCGTGTGAGGAGGAAGCTGCACGTTAACGTGTGTAAAAGTCAAGTAATGAATTGTTTGAGGAATGTCGATGATCGAAGAATCTGTCTTCCTAATTGGGGAGTTATTGGAGGAGGTTGTGTTTCAAATAGCTGTGCTCTAATGTGGAGAAGACTGAACTAGTAGAACTTGACGTGGAAAGCGAATAAAGAAAGGGTGCAAAGTGCACTGAAGGGTGCAATAAAGAGTATTAAGTTGGATAAGAAAGCAACGAGAGAGTTGTATGGGGGAGATAGTCGTCCCGACTGTGCTCTACGAAGCCTAAGCGTGGGGGACGAGAGTGGAAGAAAGAAAATGAATGTTTTTGAGATGAAATGCTCAAAGAGCATGGCTAAAGTGACGCTGAGACATAGGATCAATAATGTTTGAAATGGAATGGGGATGGTGAAGAAGTTATAGGAAACAGTAGATCAACGTATTCTGAGATGGTCAGTGCACATGGCAATGATGGATGATTAGAGATTGGTGAGAAGGGATGAAATTGACCGAAGTTTGGGTGGATGGATAGCGTGAAGCAGGCGTTAGAAAGGAGACAAAAGAGTGGAGGTAACACTAGAGCATGCACTGGATTTTCAATCAGCCACCCTTGGCGTTTTGTTAAGAAACGGGATGGAAATGGGTAGGAGATAGCCCGGTAACTAATATGCAGCACTGGTAAACCAGTAAACACTATTAGACCATGCCGCTGGAACGCCAAAATGTTTTTTATTTGGTTTGCGGGTGAGTGCATTATAGTGAGACGTGCGCTTGCAGTCTGCCAGCCCTTGTCTGGGGGGATTCGGCCTTGAGCCTGTATCTGTAATGAGCTCTCCTCCAACGTGAGTCCTTAGTGAGCTCACTCGAAAGACACAGAGTTCTTCAATTCTGATAGATTCGAACTCTGGAATGTGAAACAGCCACTTCATCGAAATTAAAAGCAATCAAAATATTCATCCGCAGCATGTATACACACACACGCCAGGGCATAGAGGACTTTTCAATTAGCTTGTTTAAAACAAAACTGAAGGATTTAGACGCAGTTCTCTGAATAAGTTCTCATTTAAGTGTTCTTTGATCAGTCTACAAAGTCCCTAGTGAGGTGGAACAATTACTCTGTGTCGGTTAAGGAGAAATACTGTATACATTTCCTGTGATCGAGATGAGACTGGAGTGACGAGACTTTCTTGCGCACTGGAGTCAGCATCCTTCTAGCCCCAACGTCCTACCAGCAACTAGTGCCGCATCAAGTTGTAGACAATTATTTTATTAGCCCAATGTTAGGTTTACTACTGCGTTAATGCCCTTTAGGCGGCGAATGTCAAAGGTACGCACGGGTACCCAGTTAGAATCAGGAGTTTCTTGGAGACTGACGGCCATATAGTGCCATCACTCCCCGGTGTCAGCAAGGAGGATTTGATTTGAGCCTCATTTCCACCCAAGCCTCAAGTGAGTCATAATAGGCTCCCCCGTAGGGTCAGGGTCAGCAAGGAAGATTGACACTCAGGCTAGCCTGCTCCAGAGCCCCAAGGATTTGCAGTTATCCTCGATGTACCGGGCAATGCGCCCCAGAACTGCTCAGGGGAGGCTGAAGAAGACAGGAAACTGAGATCCCATGCACATGACCTAGATTCAGTGTAGGGAATATCACGCATGAGGACAGCAAAATTTGAAAAATAAAAAGGAGAAAGCGTCGTAGAAAAAAGCAACATGAAAGAAAGAGCGCAACTTGGCTGTTATTAGCCACCCGAAAATGGAAAAATCATGACCAATGTGTGCGTGTACAACGACCGTTAGGAGAAATGGAAAGAAGAAGTCAGAGATAAGTTAAAGGAAATTAAAACTAAACATTAAATGCAAATGAGGGCGATAAAAGTTGAGTATATTTAAGATGGAAGAGAATAGGAGAGATAGTTTAAGGAGAGGGAGGAGTCGATCGGAGGATTCTTTTGTGTTCATCTGCCGCCCCTCCGGGGTTGGGGGGAGGAGAAGTGTGCAACGACCCAACAGATGCACGTGAAGCTAACACTGATTGATCTCGTGACTTCAAGGTGACCAGGACAACAATTCGCAAACGGTTCAACACTCAAGCGGCGGTCGCAAGAGGGTCGTTGGTATTCGGCATTTATCGCACGGAATTTTGAATGATGACTAATCGATAGGCATATAATATCAGCAGTAGAGATGAAAACAATTACATGAGAAATAACAAGTTTCGAACAAAAACTGGACATCGATGTTGATATTCTAGTCACGAAATAAGGGACGTTTGTCGCTATAAATTAGCTGCAGCTTTAAAGAGCTCAGAGTAAGCTTATAGAAGAGAGCGTCATTGAGAAGAGCGTTCAATTCTCTTGTAAGAAAACATACAAAATACACGAGACAAGCGATTTTCCAACTATCAATATTTCCTGTATAGATATTATGAACATCCATATTCCAAATAACGAAACAACTGCAAGAATCTAATCCAACAGAAATTGAGGTGATCGGCGCTCTCGTATCATACATTCACACGCAAACAAATGCTACCAGAAACTCAAGTGTCCGGCCGATAGACGCCGCCACACACAGTTCGAATCAGGAGTGAGATCAGAGATTTGGTGCCAGCAACAGGGCAAAGCCATGTCACAGTAACCGCGCCCTCCCACACCCATTCCCTGATTTACTTTTCCAAAGGCGGAAATGTATATCAGGGAAGGTCAAAAACTTATCCATTCAAAACCACTCTCCCACTCACGCCTTACCATTGCACGTTTTTTCGCTCCCTACTCGTATTTGCTTCCCAACGCCTGCTTCACGTCATCCATTCACCCAACTTCGGTCTACCTCTAGAGCAGTGGTTCTTAACCTGGGTTCGATCGAACCCCAGGGGTTCGGTGAGTCGTTTTCTGGGGTTCGACGGGGTGATCTCTACATTGAGAGTTTTGTATTAAATGAATAGTATATGATTTTGGTATCAAGATGAAGGGTTCGATGAATGCATGTATGGAACTTGCAGGGTTCGGTACCACCAAAAAGGTTAAGAACCACTGCTCTAGAGCAACGTAAACTCACCTCTGCTTTAAACACCCTAGGGTGATCACCCACCAATCTCTCATCATCCATGCTCACCATGTGCCCGACCGATCTCAGAACACGAAAAAACGCTGTCCTCTAACTTCCTCACCATCCCATTTCAAACTCGAACGACGTCGTTATTGATACCGTCTCTCAGCGTCACTCCGGCCACGTCCCTAAACATTTCATTCCGCAGATTCAACTTTTTCCTCTCATACGCTCCCGTCTCACGTTGCAGTCCCGTGTAGAACAATCCTCTAATACATCCTTCTCCTCGCTGCCGAACCCAAAGTCCTACAGATCATAACACTCTTCAATGCACCGAGCACATAACACCCTTTCAATCGCGAATTCACGCGTTCCAACAAGTTGTCTTCTTCACTTGCGACCTCAGGTATTATAAACGCTGCAATTTTTGCAAACTCCATTTAGAAGGACATTAATTCTGTTCGCATCGACATTCCTAGAACGTCTCATTACATTACTTTTCCCCACGTTGGCACGCGGCTTCCACCTCGCACACAATACCAAACTCTTACAAAAACCTACATAGCTTCTCTGAAACTGTCACATGCGCAGCATCATCCGCAAATAGTAACACTCAATTGCCATCTATACAAATTTGTCCCTAATAGTTCTAAGCCTCGACCCATTACACTTGCGTTCACCTCCTTGACCGCTCCAATCATTTAGAGGTTGAAAAATGTCCCTGTCAAACTTTCAGTGTATTCACTGTTAACCAAGCACTCTCGTGTCCCGCTTCAACCCATGATCTGCAGCCAGCATTGAATCGCTGATACACCGAACACATTATTGCCTACTACGTAAAAGCGAAGCACGCTACACAGTGCCTCCCTGTCGCCCTATTGTAGACGTTTTCCAGATCCATGAAGTCCCATATCACAACTTTATCCCTTCACTAGGTACTTCTCACAGACTAGTCTCACATCAAAAATCTGAACGGCACACACTACTGTTCCTAAAGCCACACTGTTCCTCGTCAATCACACAATCCGTACTGTCTCCAATCCACTTGATTAGCACACTTCCGAACAACTAGAGAACATCACATGACAAACTGATACCTCTTTGATTGAAGCATGCATTTTTATCTCTTTCGCCCCTATAGGCATAGCAATGCAAACGAACTCAATCGACTCCACGCTGGACACAAAACACTGGTTTTGTTGATTGAATATTAAAAATATTTTGTAAGGGGCTAAATAACTTATCCTGTGCTGAAATATTGAGAGGGTTAAAACAACTATTATCCGGAGAAAATATGACTGGGTTGAGAGGGCAAAGGAAGTTCAAAGAGGGCAGGGGTGTCCAAGCAGCGATATGCTCGATACTGTTATGTTGAGTGTTTCAATTTACTTTGTCCAATTTTATCTCCATAAAGTTGGACTTAGTATTTGTAAAATGTATCTAGATACAGTACCGGTCGAACAGCATTGAACACGTCCACGTTACGGTGCAATGCTACCGCACAAACAATACCAGAAATGGAACTTGTCGAGCTTTCTAAACCAAGGGGAACAAATGAACAATCCTGACGCAAAAAATCCTGATCAGATGTGAGCAGGTAGAGCAAACTCCAGGCACTGCATCACACGGTGTTTTAAAAAGGCAAATCAATCGACCGGCTAGTTGACGAAGCTACGACAATGAATAAACAAGAACAAGACACTATTGGCAGGAACGGTGGTGGTGGTGGTGGTTGAAATGTGAAAAGTTCTTGACTCATTGCAGAAGCGATGGAAATTACATGTTTTGATATATCAGAGCTACTGTAAGATATCAATTTAGTACACTAATATTCAGCTACGTGTTTAGTAGATAAGAAATACAATTTTTGGTTAGTTCGAAAAGACTAAAATTTCAAAGAACACTCGGGAAGGGCAACATGAATAAGATTATTCTTAAAACAATTTTGGTGGTAGCAAACAACATTAAACGGTTAACCATTCCCATTCGTGTCCTTTTCAGCCAGATCAAACTCACTTTCGCTGTTATTCTATCCTAAGTATTACAGAAGATCATGTGTAATCTTGCCAGTGGAAAAGGGCAGTAAACGTTCAAATTTGCACTCATCAATCTGCGTTGGGATGATACGGTTTTGCTCAAGTCGATCTTTTCATGTCAAGAGGTTCAAGAGCTCATATGGCTTCAAAGACAAATCGCCTTCGTTTCATCAACGCACAGGAAAGTAAAAGCGCTGAAGATATTTGTTCCGTTTACTGGTCTGGAGAGTAGCAGTTGATACCAGCAGCAGCAGGTAGCGCTGACAATCTAGAGTTTTAGGAATAATAGTCAGACCTGGCTAAGATGGAACTGTCTCCGACCCCTTCACTTCAGACAGCCCAACATCGGTCACTGTATTGCTCGCGAGTACAACACTTCAGTTTGAACACAAGCTCGCCGCTGATGAACCGCCGGCCCTTCAGACTGAAATGCAGATAAGCATCGCGCGGTTACGAGCCACATGTCCAAATGATTTGGTTTTGGCTTCTGAAAAAGCTTCAAAGAATGCTCAAAATTCCTCAGCTGAAAATACTTTGTTTCGATCAAATATACTTGCAGAGGTGGTGGCGGCGGCGGCCAAGTTCGGAGACAGAAACCAACCAAAGCCAGATTGGGAATAGTGGCAACAATTGCCCAGTTCACTCACAGCCCGGAGAGGACCCCGCAGGCACTACATTGCTATGCAACAAGTCAGTGGTCAATAGGCCCACTCAAAGAGAAACTGCATCATCAAGAGCACGCACAAGGGTGTGTTCGAAAACATCTTTCTTCAGTACTTTCGCCTGTAACCAATCAAATAATAGTGGTCGGTTGATCAGAAGCCACAGTTACACATCACATTTTTTCTGTCAGTGATCATTAAAGCAATTGTGGGTTCTTCCCGTTGTGGTGCTCTACCTCAGTAGTGCCGGGGTTGCCCCTTGGTGGGTTTTCGTGCAGGAGACCGGGGATGTGCTGATAAACGACAACAGGAGCACAGCGCACCAGGATGAGTTTGGACAACAATGCTTCAATGGCACAGGTTGGTGCGCGAGACCCCAGACGAAGACATCACTGATATGTCTACTGGATACAGCCATACAGTGACATCATTAACGCTCATTATAATGGCAAGACATTTCAAGTTGTCCCTAGTAGCAGCGATTGTAGTGAATTGACCAACACTCTTCTGAACGCTGCACAGCTGTGGTCGACCAGCACATCTTACCACATTTCAGAGATGACGGCGATCTAGTGATAATCCACGTGGTTTATAGTGGCACTTTGGATCACAATAAGGGTAGGGTAGCCAGGCTTCCCATACGGTATAAACGAGACCATCGCTAGCGATGTTTCGATCTCAACACCAAACCGAGCCGATTTAAACTCAGACGTAGGCCTGATCGCTCCAGTCGGTTGACAAGGGAGCATGTCTCCTTCTATGGTCAGCAACATCGAGACTGGCGTTTTATCCGAGAAGGCCATAGTAATCTGGTCTCCAGCTAGAACCTTCAATACTGGTTGCTCGCAGAGATCCTTCAGACAAACGCTGCTCTCGAGTGTTGGCTGCAATACAAGCATCATAACCTGAAGCCATGCTTTGTTCATGGATACGTGCATATTATATAGTTAGTGCATGCCAAACCTAGGCTAATGATTAGATTGTTCGGTAGGTTTTACATGTTGAGTTTTCTTTTCGGTAAGACCGTTGGTAATACTACCGATTGATCGATGATTAACGGTGACCGCCACTACAGTCCTTACAGTACTGGGTGGCGTCAACACCATCTGAGAGCAGTGTTCGTCTAGTCTACTGATCACAACCAGTTCAAACTAATAATATCTTGGCAAGACACAGAGAGAGCGCCTCTTCGCTCCCGCACGCACAAAAAGAATACTTGCAATTATTCTGAGAAAAAGATTGAAGAGTGGCCAGATAAAGATATTTTTACAAGAATGACAAGGCAACCTCAAGCGCCTGCAAAACAATTAAATCGCTCATTTTAGTTAGCAATTGTTACTCAATTTGCAGTAGCAAGTAATAGAGGAAAATAAGTTTATTTTCTCATTTATTCCTAATAAACACCAAGTGCGTTAAACGCTTTCAAATTAGTAGCAGCAAGAAGATGAAAGCTAATGGTTTGGTATTTCATGAAATAATACCGATTATAAAACATTCAGAAGACATGTTTTAGTCCAGTTAGAGCAAGTTACAACGACGCATCACCAGGCGTAGTATCAAGGCTTTCTAGTGCACTGCAGTCAATGTCCTTTTGGCACCGAACACCACGCTGAAGAGAACATCTAAGCTTCAGGGTGAAGCACTCAAGTTCTTAATCGAGGGAACTATTATGTGGGGGAAAAAGTGCGGTCGTGCCAAAAAACTGAGAGGGGACTCGGTCTATGTCAAGCCATTGGTACTTGTCGCTTCCGAGTACGCGTCAAGTTAGATTCATTAGGATGAACACCACTCATTAACGCTGGTAGCTATGATACCACCCCAATCATTGATAATGAAAACCTACTGGCAAACGCGTAACCGACAAGTACCAAGCTATCAACCTTGCATGCGTATCAGGAGATATCATCACACGGGTTAGGTATCATCGTTAATATTAGTTCAGACCATTAGCAAAGAATTGTTAGTCTAGCAGCAGCGATAATAATTATAATAGTAAGAGTAGGAGTAGTAATAATAATCAGTATCAGTAATAATAGGAGTGCGCAATGGGAGTCGTTACTTCAGTCACTCAACTACGATAGGTATAAGCTAGTAGTAAAATGCAACATGTGTGCTAAAATCATCACCATTATTACACGGTTCACTTCAACCATCACCACCACCTCTATTCTAGGCGAAAATCCTTCATCAATCCTACCCACAAACCAGTCGGGAAAGTGTGGCTAATCAAAGATAACACCCGTGTTGCCACAGTGAAAAAATATGCTGCCACAACAGAAAATACCATAAAACGCCATACCTTTGAAGCTTGTTAATGAAATATCGTGGAGCAAACAACCTTGGCTAATAGTGGAGGAAAAATGAAATAAGCACATCAATGCTATAAGACTGAGCAGTATACGGTACGAGGCTCGGTCACCTTTCCTGCGTTGGATGGGGTCTAGAACAGCTTCACCACTTCCAATGATGCGAGTGTGGAAGAATTCGTCACATAGCTTATCACAAACTAATGTGTTAGGGCAAATGAACCCATCTGAGAAAATCAATTGGTAAGAGCATTTTCAATCACCAACCCAAACCAGGGAGTGATAAGAAGAAAATGCTCATGACAAGGTGATATCAACCTAATTTACAGCCAGTTAACCAATAGCATCCAAGAAATCAAGTTATAATAGCTACCACGACTATCGAACAGGAGCTAGACTTCGGGAAAACAGTGGTACGCTAGTCAGCACTAGCGGAGTCGAGCAGTCATCGCGATCTAAGTCGTCCAGAGTCGAGCTGCGTCATCACGAGCCGAGCCAGCAGTGTCATCACGAGCAAGTCAGCAGTGTCATCACGAGCAAAGTCAGCAGTGTCATCACGAGCAGCAAGTCAGCAGTGTCATCACGAGCTAAGTCAGCAGTGTCATCACGAGCAGCGTCAAGCAGTATCATCGCGAGCAGCGTTTTCACGAGCAGAGTGAGCTGTCATCACAGGCAAAGTCAAACTGTGTTATCACGGGCAAAGTCAAGCAGTGTCAAGACGAAAAGAGTCGAGCAGTGTTATGACGAGCAGAGTCCAGCAGTGTCATGACGAGAAGAGTCAAGCAGTGTCATGACGAGACTGTCAAGCAGTGTCATGACGAGAAGAGTCGAGTCACACGTTCATATCGTAGACGTTAACTAATGCTGTCATTACCAAGACGTTAGTGACGTAGAACTCTTATGATATTATAAGAGCTGTGCCGCAGCAAAGAGTCCAACGCATGCGGCAACGAGAGAGAACAGAGCCATTGCAGTCTGGTTAATTTATCAATCACGTCGGAGAAAGCAGATTGCACGCGCAGATTTGGTATCTCAATCTGTCAATTGGACGTCGTCAACAACAAGGCTCTCTTTTAATATGATACCCACCTAATTCAAGAATTACGAAATTTACAGCGGTTTGTGATAGTTTTACTTCGGTATCGTGACCAAAACAATCTATCCCTCTCCTTGGTGTCAGAAAGGCCCAACAAACCAATTGTTTTGGATGCGTTCTAATTACAGCAGTTTTGAAAAAAGTATCCATAGATTACAACTGAAAACAGATTATACCGCATGTGCTTTCGACTATTAGAATTGCTCGGTAATACGCCATCGACAAATGCATAGTATCCAATTGGCCGTCCATGTGCCATCGAGACAATAGTGGGATCCAATTGGTTGTCGATGTGCCATCAACAATTGCACGAGATCCAATTGGTCGTCAACGCTCCATCGAGAGATTGGCATGAGACCCAATTGGTCGTCAATGCACCATCGAAACAATTGTGGGATCCAGTTGGTCGTCAACAATTGCATGGGATCCAATTGGTCATCAGCGCGCCATCGAGAGATTGGCATGAGACCCAATTGGTCGTCAATGCGCCATCGAGACAATAGTGAGATCCAATTGGTCGTCAATGTGCCATCAACAATTGAATGGAATCCAATTGGTCGTCAACACGCCATCGCGAGAATGGCACGAGACCCATTTGGTCATCAATGCGCCATCGAGACTATTGCATGGCAGCCAAAGGTCGCCTTATGTTACTGTGGCAGTTTGAGTTACGGTAGAATTGCTGCAGTTGTTACCGTCTTGCTTTGAGCAAAGGCTGGCTTAGTGTAGAGGGATTTGTTGTTCATAAGACATGATTGCTGATCTGCATGGTCAGGGCTGCAATTGATACTTCAAATAACGACACACAGTTCATACGTAAAAGATCATCTGCGGTGACATTGCCTCTGTTAAGATGTTGTATCACCAATATGAATGCAAATTTTTTTTAAAGTCGTGCAACATGAAATTTTTAGAACGAAACCTCAATTTTTACCTAAGACGTTACAACTTCGACAGCCGCGATCGGTATAATTATCGTAAGCGATGTTGTCTTCCGATGAGTCGCTTTCAAGGCGTAGAAACGACAGAAAATTTGCCATTTTCACACGGATAATCACCGAAGCTTTTACTCCCGCAATAACAGTGCAGCCCACAGTTAATCAAAAATGTTTCCCGTTGACAGCGTGCACAAGATGTTGGTCTGAAGGTGGCAGTACTGACCATTGCATTGCAGCACACATCCATCAGAGGCATCGTTGGGCTGAGCTCAGCACGTTAGTTTGAAGTTGCAGAGATTACAAACAACAACCCATTGCAATTTGCAAAGGTGTAAACAGCAGTATTGAAAAGCCATGTGGCTCGGTACGAACAGATGCCTTCGACGAAAGGTTACGAATCAAGTTACTGGACAAACAACTGCACATCATAAGCAGCTACCGTCTACATTATATATGGAGCGTGGGTGACAATATGCCACACTGACGAGTTTAAACGAGGTGAGATCATCATTGGCTACTTCTGCTCACGGTTCAATTGAAGATAAATGTTATACACGAGAAATATGCGTAAATACGATTAATATGAAGAAACGTTCAACAGTTAGCTTCATTGAATATCAAGAAAATTTAATAGCGCCCCCGAACAAAAAGTAATGATATAGCATACAAGTCTAACGTCAATGAAGGCCTTTGGGTATCTCGTATCTACGAGCAACAATCAATGCTTAGGTAGATAAAAATACGTTTTTTCAGTGGTTATCATCTATCGGTTGTAAGAGGCAAAACATAACAATTACGACCAAGACCAGATGCATTAAGAATACTGTTCATAAAGACCGAATGACGCAGCAAAATGGGTAGCTAAAAAATGCTCTGCATACGTGATCACCTGTAAAATCACCCATACACGGTCAGTGGAAGAAAAAAATGAAAATGAGCGCAACGTCATTTAAGCGAGAAAGAAAGCGTTAGCAAAACAACTAGCACTGCTAGTGAAAGAACAGCAGCATAGAGCTGCGACACGTTGCACATTAATTGAAAGGATTTGAGGGGAGGGATGAAGATACTAATTTTAGATTCCCCAATATTTGAAAAGCCAACAAATAATGTGAACATTGTTCCATGGAGCTGCAGCAGGTTCCATTGCGAGTCAGTGACTATGGATGCTTATTTTATCATCACTGTGAAATCTTCAAAAGGTAATTTCAGCAATACTTGCCATATCAGCAGTTCTTCGTTCTATTGTAGTAAAACATTTGCAAAATTCAAAATTATTCATTTTAATTGCAGTGTCACTCCAGAAATGAAGACACAGGCCAGGCTTGATGACAGGTCTATGAGTCTTGCAGGTCTTTGAATGGTTGCAAGGAAAGTAAGTCATTAACTATTAAATGCAGAAGAAATTATTTCAATGGTTAGATCAGTTTTGACTTAGAGAAGATTCAAATTCTAGAATGAAGCGAGGTATTGCCATCGGTCTATTCAATTGTCAAGATTTTTCATAGGATATGGCAATAACTTCACATGACATGAATAGCTAATTAAATAACCTTGATTAATGGCTCACTAGCTAACCGGTTCAAAGAATACCAAGGGGAAAAATATCAGTTCTAGGCTAATTCCTCATCAAGTGTTTTAGGACTGGACATCAAGCCTACACGAGTCATCGCACGCACTGCAGCAGACGGACCAGAGAATGATAGCTTTCCAATGAGTCGCTGTTCTTTGTTCCATGACGAAATTTACCGAATACAATTTACCTTACTATCTATCAACTCAAAATCGTGAGTGATCATTAGCAGTCTTCCTGAGGGGTATACAACGCCGTTACATGGAGCCAGCGAGAGCTATCACTGAAATCCAAATAAACACAAAGAAATACACCTTGCATCATGTTTATGGTCCACTGATTTCTCTTTTCGACCATGACTGCACGAGTATCACACAAACAATGTTCAGCAACAGCGGTTGGTATTGCAATGCTAATAATCCACCCATTAGGAGGAGTCTCTGAGCAGTCACCAACAACTCCTTCATAAGATCAAGATCAATATCAATATTGGCACCACCTTCAGCCTTCGCAGATCCATTAACTCATTAGCTCGCATCCGTGAGCAGCTCGAGTATAGTAGAGTTTTCATTTATAGGAACCGGGACATCAGAAACGGTGCAGAGTGTTTCCCGTTATTTAGACGTCAATTATCAACGCACAAGACTATCTGCCCAGTTGATTTCTTCAAACATTTCATTTTATATATTATGGGTTTCAGTTCTGTTCGGGGGAAACATCACTAACGTGAAACGGCCACCACATGAACGAGTAAGACATGCCAACTGCATCTGAAACACTGCACCCAAAACTAGCACGGCAGCTAGGCTTGAACAACACGGAGGGACGGCAAACCGAACCAAGAAATACGACCCATCATATACAATTTCAAATGATTTCATAGATTCATACATGGTGCGCGACTGAAAGACAAAACCCAACCTATTTATGTGAAAGGAACGAGTTACTAGACACACATTTACGATTTTGCCGAAATTAACAAATAAATTCAATCCGAACAAGCACACTACATGTTAAAGTTCAGATATCAAATCATTTTGAAACAAAAATTCAAATACTGATGAACATTTATGCCTCACAATTGAAACAAACTAAAAATTCAAATTGACGGATTCTAGGAATCATATGAAACAAGCGCTGTGGTTGCCACATGCTCAAGGTAATAAAATCGTCTACAAGAGCCAATTTATGTGATGAAATGGATTCCCTAAACAACAAGTTTAACGCGCTATGACAATGACGTTAGAAAATTGTACAACAAAGAACTTGAATAACCAAGAAATGCCGTTGAAAAAATCTGAACATTGGATTACTGTTGATCAGTAACTAGACTTATCGTAAAAAAAAGCAGCTCACGAACGATCTTTGGCCCATAAAATTCCCTTGACTTTAGATGACCAGACAAGGAACAGACCTGCCAGGTAATGAAAAAATCATTAATTAGTGAACGTGAATAAAGATGCGTGAGAGATTGCTTCACACTGCTGTAAACAGAATGTATATGTTGACTTTGTTAATGTGGTTCAATGTCTGCACTCGAAAAAAATAATCTATACTAATCATGACATGACACACGACCATATTCAACCATAACATTTATTGATGAAAAAATCCGACATAGAATGCAATATTCTGCGTGCCAGAGCGAGAGGTACGAATGGTCGATGCACCAACCGACAGGAAGATAGAAATGGAATAACGAGTTAAAATACCATCTGCTAATAGAGTGCAACCACCGAAAGCAACAGAAAAAATATCCAATAAACCCTCTAGCAGGAGTATATGCGAGTAACAGGTTGAGACAGCCACGTTGTTCAATACAGACATCAGATAACACACATATCCATTAAACCTACTAGCAGGAGTATTCAAAACACAGGGTTGGACAATTTCTTTTTTGAACCCAGACATAGAACATGAATTTTAAATATCTGGAATAGTTACACATCTGGAAAAACTAAATTCACATTCTTTTGTGCTGCACCCAACATGAGCAACATTTCTTGCACCTCAATCATGCAATATTTCTCAACATAGATTATATTAGATTAGAGTGACGAGGCTTTCTAGCGCGCTGGAGTCATCGTCCTTCTGGCGCCGAATGTCAAATTAGCACAAACAGTGCTGCAGCTCAGAAAACCGGTCGAAACTGACATCCGAGATGAGGTTTTGCCCCCAAAAAAAAAATACTTTGTACGTGAAGAAAGTCAAACAAATCAAACAAGCAGAACAAGTATCAAAGTAAACAGGAGACATTTCCCAGAACATTGGAAACGAAGCAAGAAACGTTGAGCCCATTTCTACCTTCAATGAAGTGAGTGATGAGTCGCCCGAACAGACCTGTTACATGTTTCCGAGTAGTCAAGGAGTTGACCTACAAAGATTTTGTTGTGTAAGAGCCCGAAAATACCACCGGTTCTCCTTATCGGCCACGTTCATAATCAAACGGCTCGTTGCCAGGAGTTCCTGCATCATTAAAGGTAATATCATGTGATAACCGTTGCATCGGAGTGATGGGAGGGGGCACTTAAGAACAACAAAGATGATGCAGACTGATGTTATAGTTGCTGGCAGATAAGTAAATCCATTGAATTGCAGCAGTGATTATCTTCAGTAGATGACTAATTAATACAGTCGATGCAATTGGTCAAGCACCATCATTGCAAGCAGTCATTAGAGTCCAAGAATCAAGTTTTGTTCCGTGGTCAAGTACACCGGCGTGTAGTACAGAAACTTTGGTTGGCAAATTTCAGTGACCATATTTGTGGGAGCATCGTGGGTTAAATGCTTCAAGCACAAGCGAACATTACTTCTTTCCAGAATCCGCTACAGCGCTAGTAGAGGGTTGCTCCCGTCGCCCTCGTTCTACCGATCCTCCCCCACCATTTATTGCTTTGACACTGCCATCGCTTCCTCCTAAAAGAGAGCACCCATTCACCCCCACATACCCATCCCCGCCGCTGCCATGGCCGTTGTGCTGGGCAGCTCCACCGACATCTCCACCACCCCGGCCACCTCTATCCCTAGCAGAATCTCCCCCACCACCTCCTTGCCGGTTTCTAGCTCGCCCACTCCGTGGTCTATTGCCATCACCACCGTCGTGCGACGGCTGTGCATTGTGTTGTAGCTGTTGGTGATGAGTCGAAGAACTGCTAGTATTATTACCCCCACGTGATTGCTGCTGCTGGTGGTGATGAGGTAAGGTTTGCTGTTGGTGATGGTAGTCGGGGTAGCGATTGCCGCCGCCGTAAGGCGGACCGCCACCGTCGCCTCCTCTGCCGCGACCTCTGCTACCACGTCCGCTACTACGGCCCCGGCCCCCGCGACTGCCACCCTCCATGTCGCTATTGTAACCCCTGTAGAGGGAGAACAGCACTAATAGTTACAACCCTGTTTATCACTATCATAGGACTGTTTTGCGCTTCTGCAGAGAAAACTGTCTAGATGCCATTTGCGATGTCAAGTTCTGCTGTAGCTAACCGATGACAGAAGTTTACTTACTACATAAGGAAACGATGGTTTGTATGTGTACACATACAGCCGATATCCTCTGAATAAGAAGGATTAGATTAGAGCGCCAAGGCTTTCTAGTGCACTGGAGTCAATGTCTGAATAAGGAGGGTGGCCAAAAAAAGATGTGAACTTGTAGACGCAGTCAATAGCTGAAACTTTCAAAATCACGGAGATACGAAAAAACTGGAGTAATAAACTTGGAAAGTCAAGAATCCTATTATTTTATAGGTAAACAAGTTTGTAGTTATATTTAGTAGCCTAGTTATGCTATTGAACAGTACGTGCGCACCTGTCTCTCCGTGGTGGTCCCCCATAGTACGGACTGCCCATGCCAAGGCCCCCTCCACTCATGCTAGATCCTGAAATGTGGATACTACGAAGCTTTTGGTCGATCTCCAGCTTCTCCTGACGTAACTGTTCCACCTCCTAGAACAGGGAGACAATAAATCAACACACATCTTTCAGTTAGACATATTGGTAACTCAAGTATTAGCAATAAGATAAAGAGCAAAACCATTCTTGGCAACAAGATAATGGGACAGTGAAGAATTCATTGAAGTGCTCGCACCGGGAACTGATCCAGTGCATTGGAGACTTCTAGTCTCCAAACGCTCTGACGGCATACGTTGCAATTCATTCGAGAGACTGCAATTCATTATCTGCACAATGCGTTGACACGTCGTGAAATGAGGTTACCAGCAACGCTTGTCAGCCGAAGTAGAAGAGGAAATTATGCCCAACTTGAATCATGTAGGAGATCTCTTCTGATTATCCGCAATCGGTCTGTTTGCTTAGGAATGAGTAGCCCACCGCTAACTAATGGCCACAGAAAACATGAACATCACTTGCGTGAGTAATTCAACTTCAAATTGATACCACTATTCTCGTGCTGCAATAATAATGGCAAAAGTGCAACCAAGTTAATGCAATGGTGACTGGTCTGATACAACTGCTTCGTAGATCACTATCCAGTTTAAAAACAAATAAGAGAGACCGGAACTCCGAGATGAAGGTTAACAGAACTGGTGCATGCAAGAGGCCTTCAAAGCAAGGCTCTATCTGAGCAAAAGTTTATTAGAATGTGTCAAAACATTCAGAACTGAGGAGTGAATAAGGTTTCACCAAGGAAAGTAACACCAATACGAGCTATCCCCAACAGCTTAGTGCTGTAAAGGGAACAAAATCGCTATTGCTTCAACCGTACTGAAGACACTATTATCAAGATGTGATTCAAATAGCTGTTCAATGGATTACCAAATTTTTACTCGCATCATGTTCATACTTAGCGGTATATGTTCATCCATGTTTTCAGTTTATCTTGAATAATTACCAAAGAAAACAATTGCTTCTAGTACGATACCTCCAAAGCAATCTTGTGTATATTTAACTTTACTGTTGATCTTGAACAATTAATAATTCTTTAAGGTCACTTCTGTACCTGTAGAACTATGAGAAGTGCTTTGTGATACGAGGAAGCAGGTTTTGTGTGAGCGGCGTAAACGCTTACCTCTAGGTGGTTAAGATGATACTCGAGTAGTAAGCAAGCATTGTTGATAGACTCGATGGTACCCACGAAAACGAAGGGGACTTGACCTTCTTCCCGCTGGCTGCTTGGTTCTGTGGGCACAATGGCAGGGGCACATAGAGCAGCTGCCCCTCACCATCAAACGGACGAAAACGACTTGGCATCTTGGTCGATTAGGTTAGCATATGAGATAATAATGATTCACAACGAAAGAAATAACGCTATGACTGGTAAGAAATGTGCAATGCTACAATTAACGAGTACAATAGGTATGAACACTGATAGAATAAGTTCAGATTATATTCTTATTTATTCCAGCTGCACTTGAGTCAATTTTACTGACGCTGATCTCGGAGGTCCCTCCTGACTCAAAGCAGAGTGCGAGATCCTGGGCACACTGATTAGCGCTCAATGGCTAAGTCTTAGTGCGTGTGTGAGCGAGTGAGTGCAGAGGAATGTGGAGAGCGTCATGCAAGCGGCCACCCCCTCATGGGAGATTCAGCCTTGCGTCTGTAGCAGTATTTTTTATAACAGTCGTGCAAGATCCGTAAGTGCTTCAATAGGTCGCTATTACTTAGTCTTGAGTCATTTAGAGCAAGATTTACAAAGAAACGCAAGGCTGCATTCTATGCCTGCTTGCAGTGTGATATTCCCTATACAACGCCTCCTGAAACATCTTGGCTCTGCAAGCAAAACTCAGTTCCTCGACTGCAATGCCACTCTTCCTCCTCAAATACTTCCGTTATCCTTCTACCCCTGCTCCACTGTCAGTCATCTTTCTCTGAGAGGGCGGATAATTCCCTTTTCTCCTTTCACAACACCCGTACATCCAACACTCTTCTCACAATCAACATGAAATCAATCAGCGCAATCAACATTTGCTTGGTCACTGTAATGAAACTGTAATTTCCAATATACAGCTCAGCTGATGGAACGTGTTCATTCGTGGTGTCGAAATCAAGTCAATGATGAGTGGATCACTATCAGATAGAATATCTTGGATCGACCTTCTTTTCCAATATTGGCTGGTATCGTGTAGGCCTTGTAATTTAAAGAGACACTTCTTCTCAATTAAGTTTGTTTGAATATTTTATCAAGTTTTTTTTTATTACCCCACTGTTGGCGGCTCTCACACCTGAGGGATCATAAGTTCTACTTGCAGTTTTCCAGACAATATGGGTGACATCAATCAAGAAGATTTCTCCAAACCGCGTGATATAAATGTAATTCATGGAGTGACCTCTTCTTAGACCTGAAACTGAATGCCAACATATGTGTGCCGTTGGTTCGTTATAATTTTGGAGGTAAAGCATCGTCCTTTTTAGTCTCATATATATATATTGGTGTTGTTATTGACGCCACAATGAAGTTCAATGACCATGTTCATACCGTTGTTAAAAAACTTCTGGTCTGTCTTTCAATTTACTAAGATTCACTGTTTAAAGGAGTCAAAACTTCATGGTATCACTTTTAGTGTCGCATATCCGCCCTGTTTATGACTACTGCTCCTGTGTTTGTAATTCAGAGTTTATTGATGATTCAAGGATGTTGGAGTCTGTTCAGCGTAGTTGGACTTGCCTATATCTCGTCAAAATCGCCAATCAATATAGAATATATTTTCCATTGACGGTAGGCTTGTAGAATCAGACCATATTAAATACTATACAGCGTTACTGATCTTGTTAAAATGTCTAAATGCTCGTACCCGCGGATACAGGTTGAAAGTTATCCTTTTTGCTGCACATCTTATGAGAGAAAACGTCTTTTTAGTCAAAGACAATTTAGGCTTACTTTGGTTCTGAATTAAAAAGGTGTCTTCTGTCATCAATTCTGCCAATACTCTGCTTAAATGTGTCTTCTGTCTTCAATTCTGCCAATACTCTGCTTAAAGGTGTCTTCTGTCATCAATTCTGCCAATACTCTGCTTAAAGGTGTCTTCTGTCTTCAATTCTGCCAATACTCTGCTTAAAGGTGTCTTCTGTCTTCAATTCTGCCAATACTCTACTTGAAGGTGTCTTCTGTCTTCAATTCCTGTTGAAAAGTTGTCTTCTGTCTACAATTCCACCGATCGTCTGCTTTTGCAGCGAGTCGCCAGGGCTGCGATGTGGAGTCGCCACGTGAGTTTAGGGTCCCACACAAGACCCAAGAATTTTATCAATTCTTCGTATACTAGAGGGGTGTTGAGCAGTGATAGGGCTGGTTTCAGGTGTAGACCGGGCACAAGTGTGTAAAGTGCATGCTTCTAGTTTTGGAGGGCGAGAATCCGAATCCGTTCAGGGAAGCCCAGTTCCCGACTATGTTTAGGCACTTCTGGAGTTCATGTTGAATTGTAATGAAGTTGGGATGCCTAGCTTATTTGTAGGTCGTCCACGAATAGTAACGACAGCAGTCTTCCGTCACCAGGAAGGGTGTCGGCTAACTGATCGATTTCAATAAAAAAAAGCGACACTGATGACGCTTCCCTGGGGGCCCCCCATTTCTTGCGGATACGACGGAGACCGAGTGTTGCCGACCTTGACCCTGAAGGTGCGATTTTGTAGAAATTGGTGGATGAAACGTGGTAGGCGACCTCTCAAACCTTTACGGTAGAGATCCTTCATGATCCCGTATTTCCACGTAGTGTCGTATGCTTTTTCAACGACGAAAAATATGGAAACCACATCTTCTCTTCGGACGAAGGCCTGTCTAATGTCTGATTCTAATCGGACGAGGTGCTCCGTTGTGGAGTGGCGCTTACGGCCACCGCACTGGATGTTGTTAAGGCCTACATGCATTTCAAGGTAGTCGACTAGGCGCGAGTTATCATTCTTTCCATAGTCTTACATAGGACTCTAGTTGGGGCAATGGGACGATAGTTATGCGGGTCGCTGTGACATTTTTCGGGTTTGGGTATCAGGATTATTACGGATTCCAGATATTGATTGGGAAAGAATGAATTTGAGTACAACTAATCGAACACAGTAGGTGCTGGAGAGCGTTGTCAGGAGGGTGTTCGATCATATTTATATGCACTCGGTCCGGCCCGGGTGAGGTTTTACGAGTGTGGTCGATAGCATGCTGTAGTTCATGGAGGGAGAAAGGTTTGTTGTAGAATTCTTCATGGCGGAAGTGAAGTCAATATACTCATTTTCTACAAGGATCTTTTCCCGTTGGAAAGAAGCCGTATAATTTGTTGATTGCGATATTTGGCTGACAGTCTGAGCTAGCTTGTCCGCGATGTCCGCGTATGAAGAATAGACAGTGTCTCCGTCCAACAATACGTGGATAAGTCGCTCGGGGCGACCTTCGATACGTCTGATTTTTTTCCCCACTTGGGAAAGAGGGGTTTTTCGATTGATTGTGTTAACTAATTGGGTCCAGCTTTCTCGCTTCTTCTCCACGCTAAATTTGCGGAACACGGCAGTTTCACATTTCCAGGCTACTCGGTTCCTGGAAAAAACGTGCGCGGTGGAAGGCCCCGTACATCCTATCACGCTGGTCCAATCTCTGCTGAAAAGTTGTCCTGTCTTCAATTTTACCAATGCAGATACAGACACTAGGCCGCATCCCCCAGAAAGGGGGGTGGCCGACGGCAAGGCGCACCTCGCACCCTCATACGCTCACATTCACACAACTTAGCCCTTTTGTGCTTAAGGGTCCGGCCGGTAGCCCCTCAACTTACACTCTGGGTCCCGAATGTACCGAGGAACCGTCGTCAGCAGCAGGGCCCACAGTTTTCACTGGTTTACCCCCGCCGCGTCATAATGGCCGGGCCCCCCCCCACCCACGACCATCCCGACAGCGGGATGCCAAGGGCGGGAAAGCACATCAGAGCAGCGTCAAAATCAACCATTCACAACCATTCTCCACTCACGCCTGTTCATTGCACGCTCTCTCGCCACCTCCACAATCAT